>JANTFA010159861.1:0-10439 GCA_026413405.1 Phytosciara flavipes
ATTTGAGCCCAATGAAGAATGCAATTGGAAAATTAAGGTTTTCTTATAAAGCCGAATTTTCGAATTTTCGACTTGTCAGGCACGCCAGACTTTACGAGAAAAACTTAATTTTCCAATTGCATTCTTCATTGGGTCCTAATACCAATTTGGATTTTGTACGATGTTTAATGGCTGAGATATACACTAGGGCTACCTTCGCTAGGGCCGTCCTCCAGCCCAAATACAAAAGTCGTAGAACAAATGTTTTTCGTGTTGGTCAACGGAATAGTTTGGAATAGGTTTCAAGCCGTTCCCTTATGAGGGTCAAAATTGGTCGTGGGCTCACGGTCTATACCCCGTTTCCCCGTTTGTAAAAGCTTAACAAAAGTGTCGCATTTAGTTTCAGCTGTTTCAACTCAGCTGCTATTTGACATGTATTCACAAATGTATTGTTTGTACGCGAGCGTATGAATATAAGTTGAATTCATGTTGATATACCAGCTGAGAGAAAACAGCTGAAACAACATGCGGCACTTCCTTGAATGGAAGAGGCTATTTCATTTCTCTATTTTCCAAATACAAAATCATGCCATTGTTCACTCTAGAAAGTTCAGAAAACACGTGCCACATTTTCTCATCTTGCATTAGTATGGTGCCTAGACGGACGAAAGAATTTTTTGTATGTCGTTTACGAATGATGCCTAGAATTTCAAAAGTTATCGTAGTCAATAAATGGTTCAAAGTGCGACCTCTTACACTTGGCTTAGGCTGTGACTGAACCAGATATACTGCATTACACTTTCGTCATAAATATACTTTAAACTCTTATATTAGAGATGTGCGGGCCGCCCGAAAGTGAAATTCGGACCGGGCGAGCCTTGGGAAAATCTCGGCCCGCACATCTCTACTCTTATATGGTCCTCTGCTACAGACGTACAATGAAACATTCCTTTTTCTTCTAATTAGCTAAAATATCCGTATTCAGCTTCTATACGCAAAACTGAGTGTGGCTATAGAAATTCGAAGTATTTATTTTTCGGTTAAACAGGACCAGTAGCAACGTAGTTCATTGAAATGTTCAACTGGAAAGTTTCAAATTGAAACAAATAAAACTTCAATTGCAAAAACAAACTGATTATTTGTGCTGCAAACGGCTATTTCATTTCTATATTATACCGAAAATGTTGTATTAAGTGCTGTGACGCAAGTCGGTTTATAAACGAACAAACACATAAAATTGCAATTCTCGAGTTTTACGATTAACAAAAATTCTTTTTCATTTATTCGAAATTCCATCAAAAAAGCTTGATTAATGTTGGCTTAATTTTACAATTCAACATGAAAGCAAACATTTGTGAGCATTAAAACGGAATGTTGAGTTTGAATAAGATAAAATTTCCTACCGAAATGAATTCAAAATGTGATAAAGGTAAGTGTGTCTAGTCGACATACAGAGAAACCCGTTACTATTTTGATTGCATGCAGCTGTAATTTGTCCATTGTATTGTGTAGTTTTCAGTTAACAAAACTACATTTCGTAAATTATTTTCCGTTCCGCGCGACTTTTAACAGAGCGTGAAGGATGGAACGTGCGTTCCATTAGACGACCCATTCTTGAAATATACTTCTTCCTCCTCTTTTTCAGTCTATTTCTATCCACTGCTGAATGTGAGCCTCTCCAGTTTTCTTGTTGTTTTCTCATTGCCAGTTCTTTTCCTATTTGGTGATTCTGTTCGTCCACATGGTCTACCTCTAGATCTTGTGTCAGCTGGTCCCCAGTCCATGATTGTTGTGGCCCAACGTTCAAACTCAACTCCACTTCCGAGATGCCATTTTTTCCATGACATCAACGACTTTTTTTGTCTGTCTCTGAGCGTAATTCCAAGCATACCTCGCTCTATGGCTCCTTGCACCACTCTGAATTTATTTTCAGATGCTTTTGTTAACGTGCACGTTTCAGACTGATATTGCTTTTAAAAATAAGTCTGAGTTTCCCCAACGTTGTCCATCCAAGACCAACTTTACGCTTGAATTTTGCAGTTTTGTTGTCTAGATAAAATTTCAGTTTATGGCCGAGGTGCACGTAACTGTCGACTCGTTCGAAGACAGTCTAACCAATTGTAAT
The DNA here is from genome assembly GCA_026413405.1 of Phytosciara flavipes. NCBI lineage: Eukaryota > Metazoa > Arthropoda > Insecta > Diptera > Sciaridae > Phytosciara > Phytosciara flavipes. Next base: position 2,105 of record JANTFA010159861.1, read on the forward strand.
GACTTTGTCTTCGATACGTTCTTCTTAAGACCAATTTGCTTGAGTCCTCGTTTAACTGTTCTAACATAATCTCAACTTGGTCTAACCAGCTGCCATAAGGATGATGTCATCTACGAAGCGGAGATTACTCAGATATTCTCTATTAACGTTGATGATGCCCATTTCACTCCAGTCTGATTTCGTGGAAACATTCTTCAGAATTGATGGAAATGAATTCGATGAGATGGTGTCACTCTGTCTTACACCTCGACCCATCCTGAATTTCGTCGTAAAGTTTTATACACGACTGACGTAGCGTTTTTTATGTATCGAATGAGGTATGCCTAAATAAAATTTTCATCAATTTTTCTTTCGTTTCCGTAAAAAGAATGGAAAATAAATAGACCCGTGTCCTATCGTTTGTTGGAAAAATGGATTCAAAACATTTTAAAGCTTTTTGAACTTCCCATACAAATGTTCATTGCAACAACCATTCGCATAGAATTCCACTCAAATTCCACATGATTTTCAATGTTTGGAGCTTCATAAATTTCATGTTTTTGAGTTATTTCGGAAAAGTAAAAATACGGGTCTCTCAATTTTGAAAAATACTTTCGAAAAATGTAATCAAGAATACATTCATGGCATATCTCATTCTGAGAATGTAAAGTGGGTAAGTTACCTAAGGTAACTGTGGAAGTAGATGAGTCTTCATCAAACAATTGAATAAGAAACATAATACTGAAAGGAAAATATCCAGACAATTATTTCAAACACTCAATTTTGGATCGATACTTTCAAGTGAATTCTGTGTCGAAACGTTACCACATTTCCCTATCAAAAACAATGTTTCTGCGCTTGTTGTTGGAAATAATATGTGCGCAACATGATGAAGCTACGTTTAACTGAAAATGTGAATGTAACGGACCTGGACTTAGAGTTTGAATTACCCTCAAACTTTAGAGGATCCTCAACGTTGAGCTACAGTTTTAAAGAGAGACCAAAGAGTATTTGTAGGTTATGTTAGGCTGCAGTTACTTGAACAAGATGTAAATATACAGCCCACGAAGGAGTGATACATTGCATACCAGTGAAATCAAGATCACCAGTTGTTTCTAAAGAAACACCTACGGACACATGTCCTTATTTGATGATTGTTGTCTTGTCTAACATTTTAATGAAAATTCAATTTGTGTAGATAAAAGTTTCGGAACAGTGAAAACCGAAAAAAGAAGAAATAAAATTTCGATTCCAATTAAATGCCTAGCGGACAATTGGTCGACTATCACGAAAGCAATAAATATCGAATCGGTATCGATTTCATTAATACAAGAAACCGTATTTTTAATGTCTTCCATATAGTCGAATAAAGAAGAAAAAATTAAATTTTTTAATTTATTACGAATGTAAAAATGATTTTTTCCGTGGTTGTTATATAAGGAAAGGAGATAATGTACGGTTTGTTGGTGATTTATTGTCAAACAAATGTTTTGTTTACATCAATGGTATTTGAAAGTAATAATTTTTGGTTGTATCTAAGCGTGCGGTTCATCTGTCCTCCTCTGTTGATTTGTGCGTTTTTATTATCAGGTAATCTGCTGAAATATTTTTTCATGATTACGCAAATTATTTCCTAAATATTTGCGCATCCGTATCATTCTTATTTTTGAAAATATGTCTGATACGAAGTATGTGCCTACAGTACCTAAGAGAGAAAATAGGAAAATGAAGATATAGCGTACACAGACTGAGAAAAGTGACAAGTCAGAAGAGGTCACCTGCAAGTGCTTCAAGTACGTTTGAAACGTCATCCACGGAAAAAAAAGAAAGAAAATCATTCAAAAAACGTGTTTAGCGTAAGATTCAACGAAACTAAGGTATAAATAAAGTGTCAAAGTAACCCGTAGATGATCTATTACTTTCTAATAGAGATAGGCTACCGAAATGTCAACCATTCTAGCACACAACACCGAGGGGTCACGCACTTCTCGAAATTTATTCCTATTTATTCCAATGATTCCCATGCAATTCATTCCATTAGTTCCATCTATTTCATTTTTCCATTTATAACCGAGGTGCATCACCCCTCGCACAACAGTATTCTAAACAAACCGCTCGTATATGAATGACGTTACGCTTATCTCGAAAATTTTTCACTTTTTTAATTCCATAGTGTGTCCTATAACGCTCGATTCAAACAAAATTTGGCAGTACAAATTACCGTACGTGTTATCTCCCTAGGCGCATGAACGCCTTGAGTTGTATGAAATTTTTGACACGCGTCATTTCATGAATACACAAACAACAAAAGCATTTCTATTGCACACAAACAAATTGCTACACATCGTTCAACTTAATTTTATAGAAGGATGGATTAGAATAAAGTGAAGTCGAAAACACGAAGAGTAGTCTGCGTCTTCGTTCAAGTTTGTTATCATATTTCTCTCTCGTTGTCAAATAGCATAACAAGCATCTGGAATGCCACTATCAAGTAAAATATCGTTTCAATCCCTGGACCTTGCAAATCGACGTGCTAAGATAGAACTAAAACGTATGGTTTCTCAAAGCTTTTGACGCGTGATATTCAGTGTTTTTATGACGAGTGGGAAATATATTTATTTGTAGGGCCACTAATTTATGGATCAGAAAATATCTCAAATCGGTTTCAGTTGGAAACTTTACATCCGCCATTTCATAATTTCCTTGTGGCTGTGCGTTTTCACAGAAAAATATTTCAGAGGAGCATACCATAGAATAATATAGTTTGCTTAGAACCATTTTCTATGTCGACTAAAAATAACTTGTAAAAACTCCACATTCCTTCTTCTCACATTCCACTTGATGTAACAATGTTACGTTACATACGAATGTATGCGAGGGGTGGAGTACTTCCGAGATTTATGGAATAAAACTAAGTAGAAAATAAACGTGAGACCATATCCGTAAAAACACTTAAATAGAATTGGTTTTGAGCACATGACCTCAAGACTTCGGTAAAGTAATTTGTTTTTTTAGTCGGACCAAAATCCGTCGAGCCGGAAGACTTCGGAAAATAACCGATAAAGATTGAAGTAAAATATTTGATCAAAGGAAGTAATAGACTCAATGGAAATACTGTTTATATGTTCACGCCGTCAGACCGCTTCAAAATTTGAAGTACACACATGAAGGCTTGGAGGCTCTTTGACATTCCAAATGAGGGTATTCAATGCTAGAAAGCAGAGCCATGCTATACCGCTATTATGAATGCTATTTTTAATGTGTACCATCTACCATCCATTCTCCTGTTCAGTTTATTTAGATATTTCATCGATGTTTCCTACATCCCACTGCTTGTAACATCTAATAATCTCATCCAAATCTATACAAAGTCTATACAACTTAATATTCCAACCAATTCATTACTGTCAAATTAAACATTACATTGTCAAGAGTTGAAAACGAAAATCATACAGAAACATCTGAGAGAACCAAAAAAAGATTAAATGCGCGGTATCCGCAAAAAGATGATATTATATTATGATCATCTTCAGTGTAACGGCGCCAAAATATCTTTCAAGTTGTAATTGTTGCAAAACAACTTAAAAAATGTATTCGCTAAGAAGGAAAAAAAAAGAAGATCCAAAAACACATATGAAAGAGGTCAAACACCTTCTGATTTCGCATGCCGTCCTTCGCAACGCATCTTAAATTTAAGTTTAAAAAAAACAAAATTTTTGTTTCAAAGTCAAAGGTTTCGCCAAAGCATTTTCGTATTATACTAAAAATTAATGAAAGAAAATAATCCGAAAACAATTACCGGCACCGACTTTCATATTTAGATTTATGCACAAAGTTTCTTTGCCATTCCGCAATGTATGCTTGCACGGCTCATATATCGGTTCTCAAATGATTAAGAGGTTGATTAAGACGTGAAGATTTAAAAACGTCAGCCTTTAAAAAGCGTAAAAGTGTTTGCGATAAAGCAAAAAGAAAATTGTTGAACAAATCGGTTAAATGACTTGGTTCTGTCTTATCAGAAATGATTGTCACGTCAATTAAGAAAAAATTTGTACAAAAACTGGCTGGGTGGCGTGTATACGTCTGCACATTACCAATTTATTTTTGAGACATTTTAAAGTAAACAGAATCATGTTGACATCGTTTTGTGGATTTTCTATGAATTTTATTTTTATTATTCCAGGTTAACAAACTCACTCTATTATGCACGATAATAAAATGATAAGATGAAGAATTTCGTATCTGCAATGAAGAGACACTGATGCTGTTTTAGAATTAGGATAGAATAACTTAAATTTACATCCGTCTTTTGCTGTACGAAAACATGACAAACGAAACGATTTTTTAGTCCAGCTAGATTCCTATTGAAATGTAATTTGATATTCGGATGCACTGATGCTTCGATTGATTGTGCTGATTTTGTCAATTTATTGAAAGTTTTTCGAGACCAGTATGCGAGCCTTCACTCTTAAGTTTATTACATGACGAATTCGATTCCATGAGTAAAAGCAAACCTTGTGGTCATCCCTAGATTAGATACCGAGGGAACCGCACTGAAACGAGTTGTAAAGAGTTGCACGCGAATAAAATGCGTTGCAGATGAGTTGCAAAATAGTTGCATTTTGATTGCGGTCCCCCTCGCTAGATATCAAATCAACAATAAGAAAATGTCTGTCTGTCTGTATGTTTATCCGACCATGAACAGTATAACTTGATCAAAGCGAAACGAATCTTGTTAGGACTCTTTGTCCTCGATTCGCATTCACAAATGCTAGTTCGAAGATGAGCAAAATCGAATTAGTGCTATTTGCCAGGTCTATTTGAGATTCATCGCAAATATTTCGGATAGAGTTGCTCCGTTGCTCGCTTGATATGGAAAAATTTGTCGAAATGCAAAGATTTTTTTCCCAATTTATTGTTTTTCCTTCTTTTGTGTGTGTCTTTGTTTGACTTTTTTCTTTGAAATATAGCGACAGCCGCAAAGCGGTAATACTGTTTTGGTGACCTAAGAAATGGCCGACAACCGCCATCTTGGACTTGTGTGGTTTTTTGCCTATATTTCATCCGATTTTCGTAAACTTTTTTGTTCGGAAGATTATTAAAACCGTGAAGCGGTCGGTAACGTAAGAAAATGGCGGGCAGCCGCTATTTTGGATTTTAGATTTTTTCGCACATATCTCGAATGGAGTTCTTTCAGAGTTCAATTTCCAAATTAAACTTCTTACAGCCATTCTAACAAAGGATGAGTTTAAATGGAATGATTCAAAGATTCAGTGTTGCATAGTAGTTTCAAGATTTATGTCTTTTATGAACAACAAGCTTTACATCGTACACCACTCGTATGGGTCCCCCTTATTTTTTTAATGGATAAATCAATGATTATATGGAAAATCATAAATCTTCGAAGACAAACAAGTCAATTGAAGTTCTATCGATCCTAAGTTCAAGTTACATTCCAATGAGGGCACTTCTCTGAACTAAATGGGACTAAATGGCATGGGACTAAAATGACATGGTACTAAAATGGCATGAGACTAAATGGCATGGCACTAAATGGCATGAGACTAAATGGCATGGGACTAAAATGACATGGTACTAAAATGGCATGAGACTAACTGGCATGGGACTAAATGGAATGGCACTAAATGGCATGAGACTAAATGGCATGGAACTAAAATGACATGGGACTAAAATGTCATGGTACTAAATGGCATGGAATTACATGGCATTTGGTGCACTCTGTGATGCTCGGCTTAAATTTTCTTTAATTAGTTGACATGAAATCATACGGTTTCGGTCCAATCTGATCTATCTACGCCCTTTTGTATATTCGGCCCAGAAAGGTCGTCACGCCTCTACAATATATACGCGGCAATGTTACCGAATGACCGAAAAATGAATCCCTGCTGCACCAGACTAACACTGGATGTTTTTTGGTATAAACTTGATTTTCTTCTTTTTAATCTATCTAATATAATGTCGTTTACTCATCGCACACCAATCGGTGAAGTCGTAGAATACATTTTATAAAGACTGCGGGTACGACTTAATTTTTTTCCATTTCTTGAAAAACCAATTTATATTAATCGAATTACATTTGAATTTTGCCTAATTTTCCCATTACGATTATATTCTACTTTTGTGGATATTGAAGCTTTTTCGTGTCTATATTGGCTGTGTGGTTACTACCTCTTTGCATGTTTAACGCATGAATTAAGTTACAAGTTTTGTCGTTTATATTCAACACATTCGGCCTGAAAGGTATTGTAAAACTTATATGACAATGTCGTAGACATTTATTTTATATCCAATAGCGAATTGTGTACAATCAGAGATCATAATTGGTTGATTATATCATTAGGTTTTATTGACGACACCAGTGGTATAATTATGGTGTAGACAAATGATGTGAGTTTAATTTGGTGATAAAATAAAACTAAAAGATTCTGTATACGCACACCGAAACACACACTCTCGTGTCTCGGATCCAATGTGGAAATTAAAATGTTGAGTTTTTAACTACTCAGATAATTTGAGGTAATTTGTTTGCGTGATAAATCTCCATTTAATTATTCAATTAAATGTTTTCGGCTGGTTGTTTTTACATTTAACCAGTGTCATCATTTGTCATGTGTCATTTGGTGTGAAGTGGCGTTTTCCTTTACGCCGAAAGACACACGAGCAATTTTGCGTTGAGAAGGGATCGACGATTGGGCTGCATTTCCTTTTGTATAGCCTGTGGCGAAAATCGGAATACGATAGAAATCGCAGCATAATATTGTCGATCAAAATTGCTCGTGTGTCGTCGGCTTTAGGTTTTTTTTCGTCGAATATTCTATTGTTCACATACTACTTCAAACTCCGAGGGGTGAGAAGGTGTACAGCAAAACGTAGTGTTACAGAGGGGTGTGGTCGAAAATGCAATAGCGTGACGTAACATTTGAACAGTCCCTTAGCGAATTTAATTCTGGAACTCGCCTCGGGCTCGTCTTGAACGCATCTCTTTCGCTAAAAACATCCACCTAGAGGGAGAGCAAAGATGATCATAGAAATCGGACAGGCGAGATGTGATGGAGGAGGGTCAAAAATTCTGACTTTTTGGTGGACGTCATTTATGGACAGCCTCTTATGTACTAGATCCAGCGAACTAGTGCCACAATTCCACATCTAGTGTCTAATAAAGCACTCTGTATTCGATGCTACAAATAACTAATAAATGAGTTAGCTCTACGCTATAACCAAAAAACGAAAATTGCAGATAACTCACTATGACGACATGCTTACTATTTCACAAAAATACCAATACAGACGAACGCGTAGGGTCAATGAGACCAGATTTTTGATGTATATGAACGAAAGCGCTATGCGATTTATATATTCGCATTTGTCTACGAAAATTATGTCATAAAGGTCTAGGTCAAATTATCGCCGATATTTGTTCTTTATTTACTGCGGAAATGTTTCGGATTTTTTGTTTTTTTTACTTTTGGAACTGGAAATGTTTATTGGTTCTAGCTATTAAATGCAGCTTTCTTTAATGAGATTTAAAATTCATTTGTTGACGCAATCGACTCCACCCATTGCGATAGAAATTTTGTTGTTGATTATTTAAGGAGAGCGAAAACCAGCTAAACTTCTGTCAGCGGGCATAGACATAATGCGGTTTACTGCTCGGTATTCTTGGTAGCCTAGTTAATAATAATAATAATCCGCCGTAACAACCCTTTGATGGGTCAGAGGCGAGATCATTATTTACTAGTTCAGCTGATTGTGGCTCTACTTTTTGAGATCCTTTCATTACCGAAAGTTCTTACTGTGTCAGTGGTAATCTGCGCGACAAACCTAAGTTACATCGATGTTGAGTGCCATCTATGTACATAGGAGCGAAACTATTAGGAGTAGAATGTCAGTGTGTCCCAACAAAATGTCTTTGCCGACAAGCCGTGTGAAAGCTTTTTCCAGCAGCTACCGCAGACTCTGACCAATTCAATCAGCTGTGTTTTGTATACACGCGTGATAGTAGGTAAACCCCTATACGCACAATCATCTTTGTTTTTATGAATGGACCAGCTGGAAATCAGCTGATCTAAATTTCTGATAAAAATACCCTGACGTTGCCTGTAAAACGAAACCTACTCCCGAGTAATGTTTGTAAGCTAAAAACGTAATTGCGAACGACTTCCAACTGATTTTATTTCATGAATAAGTTCATAAACGTCTTCATATAAACTTGTTTGTTAAAAGGTGGAAAGCAAAACAATCCACCTCAAATGTTTGCCTCAAACATAAATAGAGATTCTGTAAACAGTAACGAGTGTTTACTTTAATAAATTTTAGGGCATGAGGTACAAATTGA
>JANTFA010159872.1:0-10437 GCA_026413405.1 Phytosciara flavipes
AGTTCACCAGCATGAGCGTAGCAAACATTTCACTACTGCAAGGCCATGATTACTATCCAAAACCGACTATCGGAAGTCCAAGTCAATTTTATTTTGTTTTTTGGACCCTTGCTGATATTTTAAGTAAAAAAATTTAAAATTTTGAGATGGTGTTTTTTGGGTAGATGGAAACAAAGTTTGAAGTTACCGATACCGATTTTAATACCGAAATAGGAAAAGCTTGCAACTGTAAAAATACAAAAATGTATATGGGCGTTTTTTTCCCTCTCGTATTTTGGGACAAAATTTACAAAACCTTTTGGGTTCAGACTGATAAGTGTACAGTTCTAGTCTGCGTCGTGTCTGTTGTCATTTTATAAAATTATGGACGATGTGACATACCAAATTTGATGTAAAAGAATATCGGTATTAAAACCGGTACTACCGGTACTACCGAAAACCGGTATCGAGGAAGTCCGGTTTCACCCTCGCTCTGGTCAAAAGATATGCTTTATCAGCATTATCTAGAGTGTTGTTTAGGAATGATTTTGCTTTCACTCTTAGTAGAATACATCGAACAGTTACCGAATTCCTAACAGTAATCCGTTTAAAAAGTGTGTTGTTGAAAACTCAAAAAGTGTGTAACTGCAAAAAGGTATTGAACACACAATTTGGAAAATTTTACGCAACAAATAAATAAAATTTAAAAGAGTGTGTTATTTCTCAAAAAGCTTAAAAGTGTCTACGGCTCGACAAGTATGCACTTTTTGAGTCAATGATGTGTCCTACAACCAAAAACACCGTTTAAATGGGGAGTAGGACAAGCTGTTGACTCAAAAAAGTGAACACTTGTCGAGTTATTAGTGAGTTTAATAGGTCTGACAGCACTGAAAAAGCTTTGACCCCTAACTTGCCATTAAGAAAGAATTAACCACGGGAATTATGGCTATAGAAACGGTTGTCACAGTTTGCGGTGGGATGGGCGGTAGGTCAATGCAAAAATAAAAATTCGAATTGTTTGTGTTCGAATAGATTTTTATTTTCTTTGAATTTTTTATCTAACTTTTTAATTAAAATTTGTTAACATAATATATAAGTTTAATAATAATATCTTTTCTCTAACAATTTTTTTGTTGTTGTTTTTCTCTCCTTCGCTTTTATTTTCTTTTCACTTTAATCCTAAAAACGTAAAATATATTTATCTTACTCTTGTAAATTATTATTCATTTTTTGTTTTTTTTTCTTTACTTTAATTTTATTTAAGGTCAAATTTGACTGATAGACTTCTTATGTAAGAAAAAATAATAAATTTTTGGTAATAAAAATAGTTTAAATTACAAAAAAAAAATTTTTTTTTTAATTATTTTCATTTATCAATATCTATAATATAAGTTCAATGTACACAATTTCTTTATCATCTCTTTTATATCTTCACTCTTAATTTTGATTGATTCAAATCTTACTTTATGTTCATAATATAAGTTTGATGTCTGGGGTACCATTAACATTCAGACACACAAATTCCCGAAAAAGAATCCCTAAATATTGCTCTCAAACAAATTGTTTATCTATTTATTTGACAGAATTGTCAGATTTTCTTATTTCTCAAAAATACCGTCGAATGCAGGCAGTTTTTTATTGCTACTCCTTATGGGTGTTTTCGGTGTTTTACATAGGGTCAATATAAACAGCAACCACGCTCTACGGACGATAGGGATTCGAGTCAACTTTCAACGTTTTAGTTAAACGCATAAAAAACAAATGTAAATTAGCGAATTATAAGGAAAATGAAATTTCATTCGTTCAGGCTTCAGATGTTTTTGATCTTTCACTATCAAAAAGTTTTCTGTATACATCTTCAGCCTATTTGAAACGATTCGCCAAAAATGGATCATATCCTCTTTCTGCATGAAACTTTTGTTTCAAATTAACGGAACCAAAGCCAAAATGAACTGCGAAATTGGATGAAAATTTGGAACTTGAAGACCGCTATTACCGGGAGATTGTGTGCTGTTTATATGAAAAAGCCCAAGTTTGAATAATGTTTAATGTTTAAGAAACACCTGATTCTAGTTGTTGATCGACTATCTTTATTGACCTAGGGTCGTAATATGCCTTTGACATCACATTAATATTACGCAAAATTGGACACTCCTTTGATTGAATGTAATATTGTTGACAGAAGATTTTTTTGGTCAACTTCGACCTTAAGGAAATGCAAGTCGAAAAATTTGTTTTCAGGATTATTAATCGTCAAAAATGTTAAGAATTGACTAAGTTTTGAACATGTGTTTTGTTGATGAGTTAGTTTTCAAACCCAAAATTTTGGATTGATTGCTAAGAAGAGTTATTATGGGATCAAATTTAAGATGCAAAATAAATATGAAAATTTAATAGAAATGCAAATATTCGTGTGCTTGTGAAACTAATTAGACGAAAAAAATAAACAAAAAATTAAGGCAAGCTTGTCATTACACTACTTTCAATAGACTTGAAGAGACGTCAAGGACGATTAACCTTTTCAAATCTATTACTACCTTCGTTTCAAACATTGCCAAATGAATGTCAATTATATTTACAAAATCTTCCACTTCTTTGTGGTATGTATAGGACAAAAGTCAGAGGCTATTTTTATCCTCATTGTCGGTCATCGTAGAACACCGGTAATACTAAAAGGACTAGGAAGGGATGAGTCATTAAGACAGAAGTCTAGCTGCCATACCGCTAGATAATGAATTTGTAATTTCGGAACAAAAATCTATGTTACGATCACGCACGACCAATTTTCTCAAAGAAATACATTTCGTAAGACTAAAAAAATTTGATGTATATCATCAATCACCGATCTGTGTACATGTGGACACACTAAATTCACATAAGTAGTCCCTGGATAAAGTTATTTTGCTTTTAGGATGTCACATTAATCAAATAATTTTAACCTTTCAATTGAAGTTCGCACAGACCATCTGAAGGATTTTCATTATTTTGATATTCATTGCCTCATAAGTCTGGTTTTGGCATTTTAAGAGCAGAGGTCGCAGTTGTTTCATGTCGTTAAAGGTTAAGTACAACATAGGGAACATAATGATGCTGTGAAAGAGTAGTATCCATTTTCAATGACTGAAATAAGGAACGAATTGGAAAACAATATTGCCCTCCCTGACCATATCTGAATGGTCAGAATTATCTCATCAAATAAGATAAGTTTGTTACTCAAAATTGATTAGAGTGAATCAGTATTGTGTACCGAAACGGAAAACCGTTCCATAGAGTCGGACACAAAAGTTTATTTTTTCAAAAAAAAAAAATTTCGTTTCCTCTCCATATGATGATTTTTCTACATTCTAAATATTTTTATGTACAAAAAATTGACACTGATATAACTTTTGAACGTCCAACCATATGAATAGATAAACTAAATGCATTTTCCCTCGCTTTTTCTATCATCACTGTAGACGTGTAGACATCATTTAGGAGAAATTTCGAATTGGGCGAGAACATTCAATGCAACTAATTTAGAAACAGATTGAATGAGAATTATACGACTTGCAAAAATTATACGACTCGCGAAAATTATACGACTGAAGGCATTATACGAGTTACCAAAAGAAATTATACCCACGGAGTTATACGATTCATACCTTCGCTTTCGTGACAACCGAAGTTCACTCGCCTGTAACTTTGCTTCTGCTGAGCCAACATACACCTAATTTCGCTTGAGTTAAGATTTGTCATGCCTGAAGTACTTGGGAAAGCAAAATTCGTAGAAGGGAAACGTTTTTGCAACTAATTCCAAAGGATGCCCTTTACAGTCAGACTCAGACAGTTCTATCGACTTTCTGTGACAACGACGAAATGATTTCTAGAGAACTAAACAGGCTCATACTATCGACTATCCAATTATACGATTCGCAAGTAGTTCTACGATTCATAAAGACAAATCAAGAAAATTTCAACCGAAATCCGTTGTCAGCAGGAAGTTGTTTCTGTGTGTTGAAGTCGCCGGTATGTAATGTGTATGTAAACTACTGATAGCAAGCGAGGCAGTATGCAAGTCAGTATAATTTGTGGAAGTTGTCTTTGATCTGCCGAACGTATAATTACTCAATAACGTTCATTGAATCCAACACGTAGAAAAAGTTCCAAATGCAACTGAATGAATGTTCTCTCGGCTAGTTGGCTTGAAAAATCATCACTTGAATGAACTCTACAGGTAATGTTACATTGAATGTGATCGTGATGGTGAATGCATTTTACGTTTTTGTTTTTTTACTTATAATTTCTTGCTTGATATCTTTTTTAATCATTTCTCTACGTACAGTACAGACAGACATTTTTTTTTCATAAGAACATTTTTGTCGACGTTTAGTCTAAGAATTTCTTTTATCATTTAAATTTCAACAACAATAAATTAAAAAACTTTTTTATTTTCTTTTGGTGTTTTCTTTATAATCAGAACTTACACATCACACACCCTCCTCCTCCTCGTGAACCGAAATTTCTTCCTTCATTCTTATTGTATTCTAAATATATTACGAGAGCCTAACGAACATATCAATCACACGCCTTCAAAACCTACAAATGATTGCAGTACACCCGATGTGACAAATATTTATTCTGCAGCTCTCAGTCGTAAGTGCTTAGAGGGCTGCAATGATGGTATAAGCCTAGTGTGCACTTGCCGTTACACATTGTCAAAATATGGCCATTGACAAGATAAAACTTTTGCCGGTAGGTCACGTCAAATTTTCTAACTTTCAACTTGTCTGGCATGACCGGGAGCAAATTTATTTTCAACAATTTGATTCGTGTACCCGAGCACAAAGCAACGAAACTTTGACCGAGGGAGATGTTCTGGAGCCACATAGTTTGTTATATACGTTAACGATCCAAGGAATTGATTTCAATCTGAAAGATGGTAAGGGTTGGACTAGCCTCGGTTAGATCCCCTCTACAGCCCTCTCACATCTCACAAGTCTCGGAACAATAATGATCTTCGCATCGGATGGTGTAATAGTTTGTTGGTAGATTTTAAACAGTGGTCTTATGAGTGATTGATATGAACCCACACTTTCGGTCTTATACGTCTAATCTGTCTCTCGGTCGAAAAAATAAATCTCCACTTCGAATTACTCTTCGTTCAATTTTCACATAATTAAATGCTTTCACACACCCATTTTATGATAGAAAGAAGTTCTCTCTCCGCGCCAAATATAAATGATGAGAAGTTAGTTTCCATTTTAACAATAAAAAATTTCGGTGACTCAAACAGGCTCATTTTAACGTTCACTTAATGTTAACGCAAGAATTCCAATATTTGGGTTCTATCATTTGCGTACTTCAATTATTTTATCATATAAATTAGCAAACAAAAGGGCAAGGCTTCATGATATCTGTACATTATGTAGCCCAAAATGTTTTTTGTTTGTAATGTTTCTTAGTAGTTCAGTTCGAATCTCGCGAAAGATTTACGTTTGGCATAAGAAATGGGCAGACACAGTTGTACTGAGGACTGTTTTACGATTACATTCGACTGAGACTTAGCTTCGATAGCTTCGTGTTCACCTGACTCATTCGGGCATGGAAAAAATGTGGTATTCTGGATACCAGGAAGGAATTGAATGACGCATTTGGTTATCGGGAAAACCTACCGAAGGCAACTGAAAAAATACTGGGAGAAGGCAAGTCCTTATAAGATACGATTCAAGGTCAGTTAAACTTCCGTCTCAGTTAAGTTTCCCGGTGAATTAAGAGGCAAATAGCTGAATTTTGACCATCTAAGACAAACCATTTGCATTTTTGAACGAATTTATTATCGCCACCGGGAAGTGCGTTACCGATCACAGGGAAATTTCTGTGATAATTTTTGAGTACCGGGAAATTTTGACCTGGCTACCTGGTTGAATTCAATTTTCTACAAATGCTTAAGGAACGTAGACTGACATTGAAATAGAAATCGTTTACTTTTGATGGCTTGTAAAAATACTCAGGACTTGATTCCCTGAACTTCCAAACAAATACGTCGAAACAACAAAAGTATCCAAGCCAGAGACAGCATGCTAGCAATGGTAGAATTTGAAGAGCTGGCAATCTTTGAAAAAACTTTTTCTTTGTAAAAGCTTTCCGGTTGAGTAATTAATGGCCCAGAAGCTCACCATAATCAATTACGATAAAGGAACCAAGGCGATGGAACAATTGGGAAAGGACTCGACTTTGTTTCGCCTTTTTTCTAGTCAGGTCTGCTGAAGCTGTTGAACGTAATGTTAAATCGGCGCCCAGACATCAACGTCTGCATTGTATCCCATCATTAAGGCCAACATAAAAATCGTGAGACTCATCTGATTGTCAAGGCTAGATCACACACAAATCGTCGTCCCGAAGGAGAGATGTTTTCATTTTCGTGTTTTTTAAATGGGAGAAACAAAAAAGAAAAAAAAAACAAAGGGACAACAAAGCGACTCAGTTCATTAGTTCAGTAATTTTATGAATTTCCATTACCGACAGTCACGGTAATCTTAACACAAAAAAAAAACAATAAATGATTCGAACACGACCCAAATCGAAATGCTAATAATGAATCGGAATCGGCCAATCGCGGTCAAATCTAACAGTTCAATTAAATAAAAAGGAAAAAGAAGAAGAAGAAAGGAAAAATTGGATGTGTGTTCATGGTAATTATATAAAATGGGAAGCTACTTCACTACCGGACCGATCAATAAATGAATTATTTCCGCTTGTTGTTCGCACCGACCTGGGGTACATTTCTCTGCTGATTGGGCCGACCGGAATTGGTGCCGCTGTACTGGTATTTCGCTTTCTTTTCCGATGGTTTTAGAATCTAAACCACAAAATGAATTGAAATTTGCCGACCGTCCGACACCCGAAATTGTTTATTTCACTCACCTGAAACGAGCACATTAACGACGCATCGACGGTCATCATTCCACCGGCATTGTCGAACTCTCCGCAATAGTTCGGTGCCGAAAACAACGTCACCAACTGTCGCTTGGCGAAAAACTCGTAACCATCTTCCACCACCTGATGCGCCCGACAGATCAGATCCAGGTCGTAACGGTTCAGGAATTTGATAACTACGTCGGTACCGAATGTAAAACTAACGCCTCGATCATTTTCACCCCAACCCTGGAATTGTTAAACAGTTGACCCGATAAGTCATCGATTGTATTCCGGGCACAATGCAACACTCTCAGGCCATCACTTTACCTGTACATCTTTGTCCGGATCACTCCACAACAAATCGCATAGCAATCCAGTGTCGGGTACGTCTGTCGGTCGCGATATCCGACGTATTTGATCCATACCCTGTAGGTCTGGACTCAGACCGCCATGACAACAGAATATTTTCTCGTCAATGATTGCCGCTATCGGAAGACAATTGAAGCAGTCTGTAAAGGTCTTCCACAGTTTGATGTTGAATCGACGTTTACATTCATCATAAAATCCTGTTTTTTTTTGTTGAGTTGAAGAGAGAGAGAGAGAGAGAGAGAGTGAGAGAATGTTATTTCGGCTCGGGCATATGTAAAATTCCGCATCCGCTTACCATAAATTCTGTTGATACTAGCGCACTCATGATTGCCACGTAGAAGGAAGAAATTTTCGGGATATTTGATTTTGTATGCCAACAACAAACATATTGTCTCCAACGACTGCTTGCCTCTATCCACATAGTCGCCAAGGAACAGGTAGTTTGTGAATGGCGGAAAACCACCGTAGTCGAATAAGCGTAATAAATCTGTGTATTGGCCATGTATGTCGCCTGATGTCGAAATTTTTAACAAAGTTAATTTCTTGTACATGAAACACCGTTTCACAATCACCACTTACCACAAATGATTAACGGAGCTTCTAGTTCCAAAAGTATTGGCTGTTGCATGAAAATTTCTCGCGATTTCAAGCATAATCCACGAACTTCCTGTTCGGTCATTTGAACTTGTTTGCCTGGAGTACATCCTCGAACTATAAAAACGAAGCAAAGTTTTAAAATGTGAAAGGACCGATAGATAGAACTACGAAATGATCTTGAAAACAAAGGAACAGAAAATTGATTCGTTTCATAAAGAAGCCTACGCATATTACGTCAATCGCTACAGCTAATAGAATGATTGTGATTGAATTGTTCAATGTTCTCTCTGTCATGCATATTCTGGTCGAAATGTACACTAAACGAAAGATGAGTATTCAAATGGTACGGATGACTAAATTGTCAAGAAATCTGAAATTTGTCGGTAATTTTCAGTGCTACAATACGTCACAGGAAGCCTTACAAAGTAATACCCGAACAGAAGTACCTTGTTTCACGACCGTACGAAGAAATATAAAGGGCGCTGTTGATGCTTGGGTATTACTCTGTAAGGTTTCCCATGATTACTCGGTCAAACATGCAATGAACGAGTACGTATGCTATAAATTTTTGACAGAAATGTAACCTGATGTTGCAAAATTCTCTATAGAAATCATAGGCAAATGATGATGTGGTTACTCAACTGTTGAAAGTGCTTAGAAGAAGTTGTTCTGAGTTGTGCCGGGCTGTGGAAGGATTCAAAACAATTCGATATGCTGGAATATCTGCTTCACCTCTCATAAAAAAGCCCTCCGCTAACTCGGCTTTTAAATATAATGACTCAAACGAATGAAGTAATAGATTTCGTGTCAGTCAAACACTATGCAATACTTTGAACAAGAGCAGTTAAAGATTCAATTGCTATACGGTGAAACGTTTGCAGTCTTTCCCATAAAAGATAAATAAAAACCAAATGAAATTGGAGAATTTACACAATCGATAAAAAGAGAGAAAAAAAATGGGCTCAACCGGGATTTGAACCCGGGACCTCTCGCACCCAAAGCGAGAATCATACCCCTAGACCATTGAGCCGATGAATACATGAAACTATTAACTGAACTTAGCTTTGATTTCATTTTACAATCCAAAAATTTGCATAATCTCTACAGTTAACTACAATAAAATAAAAACCTGAAAAGTGAAAGGCGTGTGTTGTATTGGATGTTATAGGTATGCATAAATATACACAAGAAAGAAATACGATGATAGCGAAAGAAAACCTTCTTCAGCATAAATATA
The DNA here is from genome assembly GCA_026413405.1 of Phytosciara flavipes. Taxonomy (NCBI): domain Eukaryota; kingdom Metazoa; phylum Arthropoda; class Insecta; order Diptera; family Sciaridae; genus Phytosciara; species Phytosciara flavipes. The sequence goes on from JANTFA010159872.1 coordinate 9,080, forward strand.
TTTTGATTTCGATGATACGATGATAATTGTACTGACACGGAGACATTCATCACTACACAGCTGGCTCAATGGTCTAGGGGTATGATTCTCGCTTTGGGTGCGAGAGGTCCCGGGTTCAAATCCCGGTTGAGCCCATTTTTTATTCAATTTCTTAATGATTGAAATAGGAAAGAGCAGAACAAACATTAGGGAAGGGTCCGGTGCGTTAAAATAAACGAGAGAAAGAGTTCGTTTCATGATAAAGAAGACCAAGTTCGTTTTAATGGCTTGAGACAATATTACTGAATTTTTCTTGTAAAATTTGGTCACTCAACATGAAAAGCTGTAAGCGCATCTGTTGTGAACAGTTGATTTCAGGTATTTTCGCTTGTCGCCATCACTTGGTTCGAGCTTTGGCTCGCGAAACTACCTGCAATCTACCATCCACACCAGATACGTAAAGAACTATACTTCCGAAAGTTCTTCCGATTCTTCAGATGTCTAGGTTTTCCACGTTCTGCTTAAAACAACGATTCGAAAGAATTATATCTAGTGGCCATGTTGGACAATGGATCGTATTATCAAGTCTGTTACTTCAATTGTTTGCGACATAGCCGAGAAGTAGATGCACAATCTTGTACTTCATTAGTTCAGCCGTACGTTTTGTTAAATAAAAAAACATCCAACTGAACGCTGTGTTCATTTTAATGTTTCTGAAAGGTTAAGAAGACAGGTTGGGACATGGGATCGTGTACAAATGCGAAAAGCTAATCATCAAAAAAGCTTTAAAAAGCCAACCTCTTTCGTCTGGTCACAATAAAAACAACTGTGGTGTCTACCGTGGAAATTGATATGTCTCATCACTTCACAGCGAAACGTGCTTGTTAGCAACAACCATTTAATTTTCCCTTCTAAATAGGCAAACAGACGAACAAACTATGAACAAGCAAAATTGTTGATGGTTTTCCACTTCGTTGACACACTGTTTTCCCTTGATGAACTGCAATGTGTCATGCGATTCAACCGAACTGATGTAAGCCACATACGTCATTCATGTATGTTGCTAGTGTTTCGTATCTGTGTTATATATATGTATACCGTGTGCCGTTCGCTTCGTTTAATAAAATCTAATTTCAATTTTCCAATTTTTCTTATTATAATTCGTAATTCGGCTAAAAATAGACAAAGCCGCCCGTTCGGTTCCAATGTGTACATTTCGAGTTATTTGGCTGTAATAGAAATGTTTGATTTTTTCACAAACAAAATGAAAAACCTCTCTCTACCCAATCCCAACGTAATGTATTTTATGCCGATTGCCGTTTTATCGTTGCAAAGCAGCCTTTAAATACCAAAATATTTAAAGAGCTGAAACCAAAACA
>JANTFA010159883.1:0-10436 GCA_026413405.1 Phytosciara flavipes
GATTTTTGTAAACAAAATGATTTTTATAAAAAAATCTGTGCATTTTAGAGGCATACCGTAGAACGATTTTTTGCTTAAAATGATGTTTTACTTTGAGTTGTCAAAATACCAACTGTCTCTATAGTGAACTCAGCTCCACACCTGTATAAAACTCACTTCCATCAATCACAGCAAACGTGAATGATGATATGTTTTGATCTCGCCTTAAATTCAAAATGTTGAGAATAATTTATATTTGAATGGTATATCATCAAGCAAATTGCTCAACTTTGTTGAACATTTAGTTTACAAAATAAATTCAATTTCTATAATTAAATGGCGATTTATAAAAGCGTAACTTAAATCAATCTACAAGCGCAAAAAATGTTACGTTTCGGTATTCGTGTTCATTTCAAATTGTATAAACAAAACGACAGAAACATATTTTTACACAAATAAATAAGTGAAAATATTTTCGTGTGTTAAATTGGTGCCTGAGTTATTACTCGGAGAGTAAGTTATTTATAATTGGTTGGGGATATAAATAACAATCTTTCATTTAACGCATTAAATTGTAACCAAATTATCAATAATTTTAAAAGAAAAGTTAACGACTGCCAATAGCTAATAGAACTTAATGTGGGCAAACATGTTGGCATACCCTTTCAACGATTCTTTTAAAATATTGAAGCAATTTGAAATCTTTAAAGCATTTCGCCACAGATTCTGTTTTCTTTTGAGCGATGACACATTTCAACATTCCCACTTGGGGTAATAAAAGGACCGAACGGTATATGATTGCTATCTTTTTTAGGATTCCACTTACAAATCCTCAAATCAGTCGTAGCCATCCTTTTAAATGGGATTTAAACAAAAAAAAAATGTTGACATTGTAACGCAACACTTCTTCAACCATGTACACAAAACGGTTTCAGTCTTCAAGCTTTAACAATCGCTTTAAGCCAACACAAAAATGTGATGTTTGCTAGTTGTTATAGCCAGTGTCAGCTTTCCTATACAAATTGATGATCAAGTTACGGTTGTTGAGTAAACGCCAAAGATACATGTTGACATTGACAGCATTATGAACCTTTACCGAAGTTTATGTTATGTGTGAACTATAGCGAAGCCGACACAAGTAAAGTTGCTGCTCGTAAAAGTTACTTGAAACACACAGAAAGTTTACTTTCCGCTCGACTGTAACAGAATTCCATTTCCTTGATATCAAACCGTTTGATGTTCGCATAAAATGAACATATAAATGTTTGCAGTGCGGCTCTAGCAAACACCAACTGATGACCTAAGACGGTATGTGTGGAGCAGGATTGAATTTTATTGGTGATGACAACGCTCCTCCAGTGAAACAATTGACTTTTTTTCGATGGGAAACATACATATCCGCCAATAACAACAGCATCGTAAAATGATGCCTATAAACCAATTCGTTTTCTTTCTATTTGTTTCTTACTTCCACCGAAAACATTACGCACGTGTTAAGCATCGACAGTATATTAAGACAACAATTTGGAGAGCACATTGATCCTAATACCAATTGACCAGAGACGATAAAACTTAAAATAAAATAGTTAAAAGTAACGTGTCAGGATTGTTGTGTCATTCAAAAGCGGATATATCTAGATCCGCTTATCGACTATTTTGTCAAATACTATTTTTTGTAACTTGTAAGCCAGCTAAATTGCTGTAAGAATCGAATTGGGGGATGAGAGATGGAGTAAGGTAGACCGTCCACCTTTAAAAACATAAGGGGACCCTCACGAGCTATGTACGACAAGGTTGTTCATAAAAAGCACTACATCTTAAAACTATTCTGCAATATTGCATCTTTGAGTCCTTCTATTCGATTTGTGGAACGATTGGCTCAGTGGTGAACACACTGGACTTCCACCGAAGCGGCCCAGGTTCGATCCCTGGTGCTGACGATGTTACGAATGTTGGTAACCAAAAGATTGGTATTTTTCTTGATTGTGGTTTTCCTCAAGTTGACGATCCAAATCCAAAACAAAAGAATTTGTGTTTGCCATAGATTTAATATACTTTATACTCAAATATATTAAATCTATGGTGTTTGCTAAGCTAAGAAAATTATTCCCAGATGGAGTTTACTCAAGCTTTATAAATTGAGTAGTTACGGTTGCCCGTAACGAGCTGTACAAAATCAATAACTCTGATGACGTCACTCAAATAGCAAAGAATGTGTACGAAACAAAATGACAGCCAATGCACTGGAAAGACGTTTTCGAACAAAAAGAAAGTTTACGAAAATCGAATGATTCGAGATATCGACAAAAAAACTCTACCCACCGATTTTGCTCATCTTCGAACTTAAACTAACATTTGTGAATTTTTAAATTGAGGGAAAAGTCCCCTCACGACTGGTTTCGTTTTACCCAAGTTATCCTCTTCACGGATTTGACATCTAGGGGTGACCACTGAACGTTTACTCTTACTCAGGGATTCGAATTCACCGTGTTACAAACGTAGAGTGAAAGCATAAGACCCTCCTCCTTCGTACGGGCTTAATTATTGAGGCACACGAGTTCACACACATTCTGAAATTAAGTGCTCTCCAGTCATATCATAAATGCACAAACAACGAAACAAAGGAAGTACTTCCATCACATTTGCATGCATGAATAAATTGCTACACATCGTTCAATTCGAATGTGTAGAAGAATTAGAATAAAACGAAATTGAAAATACGAAGTGTATGCTTCGTTTTCGTTTATAGATATATCTCACTAACGAAGAGCATAACAAGCAGAGTGGATGTCACTATTAAGCAATGCATCAATTCTATCCCTAGAACTTGGAAAATGACCTGCTGATAGAGAACCTAAAACGTATGGTTTTGCTCATAGCTTTACTTCAGTGCGAATATAGCTATTTTGAATCGTATTGTAGAGTTTCCAATTGGGAAACTCTACAATACGATTCACCATTCACGATAAAGGAATACCCAACAACAGTTGGAACCAAACAATAGCTATTTTGCTAACCTATGTGTGCTACATATGTCATAAAAATAGCTATTACATCACACACTATAATATACCTTAATCAAAAGATGTAGCAGATGATTCGAATGAGAATTTTATTAGGCATTTCTCGAAGAACTCAAATGGAAATGTTCGAAATTTTTCTCAGATTTTCCTTCATTTATATAATGTTGTCAAAGAAAGTAAACGGCACAAAAGGAACCAACTGAGTTCAACAAATATTTTTCATATTATTTTCATTACATCCCTTTAAGCACTTTATCCGCATTATATACAATGCACGTATGTTACCAACTAACTTATGAACGAAGAAGCTTCTACATTATAAGAGACAGTCTAGTTAGCTGTAATAAAGAAGCACATTTTCTGTTTGAAATTAGGATTTTTTTTCTTCGGAATAGAAGTAATCAAAACTGGGTTTTTCAAAAGAAGATAAATAAAATCTCGTATTTGTATCTGTAAATAAATATTTGTAAATATCAGCACAGCAGGTATACGTCGGATCTGATTCTTATGGATGTAAAATCCGAATACAGTCACCGTCTAGGGTTTTCGTGGAAACATATACACCGGTTGTTAAGGTCTAATTTCATATATTCTTCATTCATTCTGGTTTGTAATGCAGTTAGCCGGGAATTTGATTGTCCAACAGAATCGGCTTCCAGTGTGATAGCATTCTTGTCCACAGTGACTGTGCGACCCCAATTGTGTGTTACATGTGTTGATATCGTCCGCGTAGTTATTCGTGTCGATATATGAGTTGAGCGCCATCTGTGGGACGGGTAGCGATAGTATCTGACAATCTGACCGTGTGGTTGTATTTATCGACCATTCTGTTGTACACGAACTGCTACGTAGTTGAGTTAAGTCACTTTTCGATTTATTTTGCACAATTTTTGTTATGGATCATCGAGTTCTGTAGGTTCCAAGGTACCAAGGCCACTTAAATTGTAAAATTTCATTAATGGACAACATAGCCTGCATGAATTTCCATGCAAATCGAGTAGATTATGTTGTCTGTGGATGAAAGATATCGTCGTTTGTGTTGCCAAAGTTCGTGGTGACAGTTTTGAAACCAATCTATAACTGCCTAATTGATGAAACTTGGGTGAGCTTGGGTTTCCTTCTTATTCCTCGCTGTTATTTTGTGTACGACTATAACTTGGAAAAATTTTCCTGATTTTCAAAACCATATGACATTCAGGGTCAGCGTTTAAATATTTAGTTTAATTCATGGCCGGTATGCGTTTCTCATTAATCGTGTTATGTGTTTCACGTTCACATTTTCCTCCTTCTCTTCTTGTGTTAGCCCGAATCGTTTTTGTCGCTGTAGCATTTGGCCGGCCCAACTGTGTTCTGGTCTTCTTTTTTTACTCACTTTAGGGATGTCTATCAAAAGAACTTTTCTCGTCACATTGCTCTCATTGTGGGAGTAGACATTATAGCAAACCACTCGTTTTTGACTTTGTCGACTATGGTTTCTTTTATGTTCTCACTCTTGATGCGATCCAACTTTGTGACGCCAAAAGACATGCGACACATTTCATCTCTGCAGTTGTCAGATCTCTGCCAAACTTTTCATACATAGCAGCATTTTGAAGCATAAGTGAGTGCAGGTCGTATCTGCAGGGCTCTTTCGACCAATTTTCCAAGAAAAAAAACATCTGTTATCGCTAAGACAGACACAAAATAAATGAAATTCTACGACTACTTCAGTCTGTATAATAGCAAATTTATGTTCAAGGAATTGAAGTACAAGATTTCGAATCAGTATTTTGAAAATAATTTGATCAAAAGAAGTACTAGACGCGATGAAAATATTGTTGATGTGTTTGTGGTCCAGCATTTTGAACCAAAAAGTGAGCGCAGGCCCTACTACTAGTGTGTAGATTTTCCCCTTGAGCTTTGCTGGCATTATGCTTGTCACATTATCTCCTGAATTGTGACGCCTTTTCAGCCAGCCCACGCTAATCCTGTGATTTACGTCTTCGTCACAATATCCACTCTTGTTGACTACGGAGCCAAGATATTTGAAGCTGGAGAGACAAGATATTTGAAGCTGGTGATGCTTTATAATGCCAGATTTAACAGAGAAAAATTCTTCTCATAATAAATGTCAACACCCAGGATCGAACCCGGGTTTTCTGCATGAAAGGCAAGAACGTTCACTACTTGCCAACCCATCCCACCGGTCATACACGTTTTGTGTTTTCGATTGTCGTCATCTATCTCGCACCCACCCATCTAGTTGTTCACTTTGAAATCGGGAAGGTCATTCGAAGGTCAACGTTATTCGAATACTAGCAGCAATCATTATTTTCTTTAGTGCCTGTTAAAGCTCGTAAATCGAACCAACAAACAAAAAGATCTACGCAATAAATCATGTAATATTTGTAGACACATCAAAAGTTTCTGTTATATAAATATTTCAACATAGATTTGTGTTGACGAAAAGGGAGCAGAACGAATTCAGCGCCCCGAAAAACTGTAATAGTCTGCCACCGCCAACCGTGAAAATAACATTAATTTATTATGGCATCGCCGCTTCCATTTCGAATTTGTTGAACGCTTTTCGGAACCAACACCCACATAATTCGTTCATCTACACTCTTCAAACACAATTCTCACTCTGGTTCGTGTTATTTTCTAGTTAAATATTGGTTTTCCCATCTATACAAATATCTCCATAGCCATTGTCAAAAGTCGCTAAAATAATTTTCCATCAACCGAACAATAAATTCCAAAAATATGGAAATTTTTCTGGCATTTTTTTTGCCTCGTGTTTACTTTGAACACAAGAATCATTAATTTTTGGTTATTGTTGAATTGTAATGGGGACCGATAATTAATGAGCTCAACACAGACGACGGAATACCAGTGACCAGTGATTTTTTCGAACGAAAATTTATTAAATTAGAACTTGTACTAACACACAGTTTTGAGTAAATGAATAAATGGGAATGTTTGTGGGGTTGGTCGGCGGTGTATTGTTTCTGGAGTGGGATTAGTTTGAAATATTACCAAACTTTGATAAAATAGGTCGGGACACTGTAAGGGTTTCACAGAGGGTTAGAATTAATTACGATTTTACATAATCGTATTAACACAACAAATATGGTAAATACAATTGTTATTGTTTCGAGACTATACCATTTGATTCAATTTGAATATTGGTTTTTTCCATATAGTTCGAATCAGTCAAGAACACCTCAAAAATGAAATGTGACGCAAGTCCCTGTGAACACAAAAAGTCTGTTATCACTTTGGATGACGCATTTTGCGCTTGAACCTTGACCCCAAAAAATTTACAGAAAAGTTCACAGGAAAACAAAATTTTCGTCACAATGGCAGATGCTTTCTTTCAATTTGTTCTTCAATTCAATTTCTAAATTCTCTTAGACAACATCTGCCAATTGTGACGCAAATTTTTTTGTAAACTTTTCGTTGGAACAGCAACTTGCGTCACATTTCTCTTTTCAAGGGTTTTGGGTTCTTTTGGAAGTAGTATTTAACTCATAACATGAACGAAACAGTACATTTCGTCATAAGTGATGAAAAGCCGAATTTTTCGTCGTACGACGTGTACCGAAAAATCCAGCTTTCATCACGTATTACGAACGGACTTTTTTGCGCCTGAGGATCATAATGAGATGAGCCCCAAAAAAGCCATTTGCGGTCGGAAAAGTTATGTAATTTGGAGGCCGGAAAAGTAACTTCTCCGGCCGCAAATATCAGTCCAGAAAAATACCACTTTTCGACACGGAAACAAGTGTCGAAAACAATCGAATTATGATCCTCAAGCGCAAAAAATTTATAAATGTTTGTTAAGCTGAAGCGATTCGGAAACTGAGTTAAAATTACTTTATGTCCATATGTCTGACGGTGAATTCGAACCCCCGATTGTTAGATTGTGAATCCAACGCGTTGGCTCTCTACACCATCAGAGCGGGATAGAGTAATTCTCAATTCAAATTCAAAGCTAGGCTAGCTAGGTTAGCTGTGAGTCATATCGTACTGTAGCTATAGTTACACAACGTGTATACGTTAGAACATGAATTTGAATTGAGAATTACTTTATGCCGCTCTGGTGGTGTAGAAATCTATCGCGTTGGATTCACACACAACGATCGGGAGTCCGAATCCACCGTTAGACATGGACATAAAGTAATTTTTCACTTCAAAATTTCAACTCAGTTTTCGAATCGCTTCAACTAAACAAACATTCGCAAATTAAATAGAATGTAAAAAATTCTTCGGTAATTCCGATGAACGTGCAAACGTTCTAAAACATTCGCTTCGAAAATTTTATAGAAATTTTGAATTGTAAACCAGAGTTTGACTTTGACTTGAGAACATCCAAACAACCTGTTGGAAGGTGAGTAGTTCTAGAAACATCACCTCGAATCCCAAATTCGAGGTAGTGTCAATGGAGCACCTCCGTCATGTCGAAAATTTCAGGAAAACATCAAGTGAAACCTGATGGAAATTGAGTAATTCTAGAAATAAGACCACAGAATCATCGCACATTCGAGGAACTCTGACGAGTGCCCCTCGATTATATCAAAAATGATCCGAAAACATCGAAAAAGCTGAAGAAATTCGAGCTCCTCGGGATGAAGAGCTAGATAGAAACATTTTCCCTAACTTTATTCCTCGCAAAAAACTCTATAACTTTGCCTGGCCGACCGCTGTGTTGTAGAGCGCAAATTGGCGAAGTTATCGAGAAGGGAAAATTTTGACCTTTGAAACCGTGAACCTTCATGGGCAAAAATGATCCACTCAATTTACTTCACAGCATATCAAACGTTAAATTTTTTACCCGAAAATGTTAAAGAAAATTTTGCAACTTCGAGGAGTCGAGAATCGTACCTCCCAAGCCAACACCGGTAGGTCATATTTTCAAAACATTAAATGTCTTAGAATTACGAGTAGAGTCTACTCCCTGAATTTAAAGAAGTTGGCCTACTCAAACATATTTTAAAATTGAACTGAAAATTATGATTGAAATTGAAATCGAATTTGCTGGAATTGAGCAGGCTAAATAACAAAGTAACGAAAGATTTTTCATGCATTTCGGAACAATGAAATGGGCCAATTTACATGGAAATTCCAAAAATTGAAAAATTTGTTTCTCGCGTCCCTGACCACTGGTGAGTGACCAGCTCTTGGGACGTGCGATACACTGTTGAAATCATGCAGACGCCTTGTTTTTTGAGAACTCGATTTGGGGGCTGGGTGAGGAACCATTTTTTTCTCGCATTTGGACTTGCGTCACGAGCACTCTGCAAACCCATGATTACGTAAGCGTTATACTGTTGCCTAGTGAGTTGAAAAAAAGAACGGTAGAAATCCCAAACACAAAGGATGAATTTTCGTACAGTTTCGGTAGATCAAAGTAATGCTAATTAATCTATGTAAAATCTTTATCCAAGCTTTACATTCCATTCAAAGCTAGAAATTTTTTTACTATATCCAATTGCATGAATTGATATGAATTACAATGGAACCGAGAACATAAGAAACCTGATGAAAATTACCATGGTTAAATCATGAACAAAGTAATTGAAATCAAAAGCAATTATGCGGTCTGGTTTGAGGTATATTTAGTTTGCTTCGGGCGAAGAACTATGCATGTTCATTTTTATGACGTTCATACGTTCAATTGTAATCAATCGGAAACTTTTGAAAGTCCGAAGGCTATTGCATGCTGGGTGTGGAATACCATTCATTCGCTTTTTATTGCTTTAGAGCTTGTACATTTTACAAGTGAACATTGAAACAGGACCGTCCTATTTTTTAGATGAAAGCAATGTAGAGATAGTTATCTTGAAACCGATTGATATAAAAAAAATCCATTAGGCACTAGATGCACATCGTGTTCCTGAAAAACCATTAATTACCAAGTTGCATCAAACGTTTTTCTAAAAAAGAAACGAGAAAAGACCGTAGCAGACACTGCAACGGAGCCCCATAAATGCATCTGTTTTTTAACGAAACAAATGTTATGAAAATCGAGTGAAGTACAAAACAATTGTGGCCAACGTGTTTTCCCGTAGATATCTTCAAAAAATGCTAAAACTGACAGGACCGTCCCAAAAGCCCATCTTCGATTTTGAGCTCACAATTTCAACTACCTTTCGGAGTAAAAAAATTATTGAAATTGAATTTGATTTATTCAAGTTATTGGTGTGACGAAAGGAAGGATAGATTGTTTAGACCCGTACGAAGTACGAGGGTCTCATGCCTTTACTCTTACGTTTGTAACACGTCGATTTGGACGCCCAGAATAAGGGCAAACCTTCTGGGGTCACCCCCAGATGCCAAACCAGGGCAGTTCTATAGACACCTAACTATATACCGTCCTCTACTCGTACGGGTCCCCCTTATGTTTTACTGTTCATTCGAGTAAGGGCATATCATTCGGGGATGCATATTCGCCATTCTCACGACAAATGGGCGTATTGGTTGCGAGCCTGATAAGTGATGACCCAAAACTCCGATTTTACGTGACCAATTTCAATCAAATTTGACCTGAACGAAGCTTGGGCTTTACATAATCGATTACCTAAATTTGAGATTTGCAGGTTTTTTCGGAAAGGGAGTTGTAGGCAAGATACCATCAGGATCGAATTCCGATTGTTACAAACTTCATATTAAACCTAATAGCCCATCAACAGCGACAGTTCCCCTCTTCGCCACTGAGTTGAGGAATAGTTATTTGTTTGCCTAGAGGAGAAAATGGGATACACAAATAAGCAAAAAGCACTTCCTCACCGGACTAAATTTTACGAAAGAAATACGCGAAATTTATTATTTTCCATGTTTTGAGTAGATTGAGTTTTCAATGCCTGAACAAAGTTTGGTCGTATTTCGGAATGTCCTCGAGATTGGTACAGTTGTGTGAGTGAGTTTTTCAATAAAATTCGTTTTATGTAACGTTTCATTAGATGTTTCCTAAATCAAAATCTTTGAACTTTTATTGCAATTTTCCAAGAACGGGGAAAGCACTCAAACAATACTCAATGACGTAAAAAATTCAATTGAAATAAATGAAATGAACCTTTCAATTTTACGTGCACCAAATCCCTGCATTACATAACCCCATACAAAAAACTTGAAATTTCTAATGGAAGCACGAACAAAGTGTGTGTTAGCGATGAGATTCGGGGCACCTTTTTCCATTATGATCGAAGTATCATCGAACATTAATTTAGAATGACCTTTGGATGGAGGCTCTGTTACGCATTACGCAACCTTAGATATTCTTGAATTTTTTGTAATCGAACGGAGAAAGTTTTTTTTTTCCCAACTGTTTGTTTGGTTGAACACTGACCTTTATTCGTGTTATACAACGTTGGAGAACAACTATCTATCACGCCATTTCTATTATTTTTCCTTGTCGATAGGAAAAATAAGCAAATTGCGGATTATACTTTGGAG
>JANTFA010159894.1:0-10436 GCA_026413405.1 Phytosciara flavipes
TATACCACTTTGAGTGGGTGGGTTTGAAAGAACTTTGAGTGTTAACAATCTTCGACTTAGGTGTTTTTTATATTGACCAAGTTATTGCTAACGATTGCGAAATTATTTTTCTCTAGCATAAAGTCCGAACGCGAAATACTGAAGAGACGTAAATTATCAAAGTGTAACTGGCATTAACATGGCAACTCAAAGTATACCCTCAAATCCTTATTGGCTTTACATTAATCATGAGCTAATCGTTTCATCTCATTCAGATCTACATGAATTGCTGCATCTTCCTGCCTCACTTATAAGAGACTTGCACTTTGTGAGTCGCGCTGGACAACGAAGCAAAGTGCCTTTAATTGATCATCTTGTACAAAAATTTCGTTCATCCAAAACAACTTCGTCGGTACACTTCATAACGGGTCCAGCTGGCTCCGGAAAATCAACCTTTGCCAATCAATTATTCCAAACATGGACTGCGTCGCCATTGAGTGGAATGCTACTCACTTTGAACAACATAGAAGATATACAGAAGTTGCAGACGTTAAGCCCTGGATCACTTCTTATATTGGATGCAATGGACGAATATACTGACGACGAGAAAATCGTTAAAGGCATCGTCGACAGTTATGGTTCGTGTTGTAATTTAATTATCTGTTGTCGTCCCACTGTTATTCCCTCGGAGTTTTCGTCATACGTTGTTCAGCTGGATTTGTTTAATAGCCGAGACATTGCCACATACATCAGTACATTCGCAAGAGAATTCCAGATGGGTTCGATTGAACTAATGGCTTCTAAGGAGGAAATCCAAGCACTGAAAAATTGCCCGAACTTGGGTTCTTTTGTGTCCAACTTTATTAGTCAAGACGGTGACTATCCCAGTTTGCTGAAAAACCCGTTAGTGTTAGCATTGTTCATGGTAATGTTACCGAAAATATTTTCAAACATAGCGAGTGTGGAAGTTATTTCTGAAGTGAAATGCAACAGTAGAGTTGTCATAATGGAAAATTTTATTTCATCTTGGTTTTACTATAATGCCAGAAAACGGCCATGCTCTGTTGACATTGACAACGTAGTCAAATTCATGTACACATACTGTCAAAATGCAGCCCAATTCTTCATGACCGAGGGTAAATTGAGCGATCATTTTGTTGAGCTCAGTAAAGACAAAGAAAGTGCACTGCTATCTTCGGATATGGATCCGCAATTGCAAAAAATTTACCAAAGTCTCAGTTCCACAGAGGAATTGTTGCAAGTAGTGAAATCGGGAGCGTTAGTCCATGAGAATAAAGGTCATTTTCGATTTTTTCATGATGCGATTTTGGAATACTTTTTCTCCAAAGAGTTGTACGTTGGGGTCTTGGGAGAAATCAACGAACGATTAAACGGAATTCATTTGAACAAGAAATTTATTAAAAATGTAGAAATCCTTAACCTTTTGGCCGACATGGTCAACTTGGACCCGAACTTTGAGAGAAATCTTTGGGGTGCAATTGATCTTACAAAGAACGTCCAAGGTTTGCATTGTTTAGCATCCAATGCAATAACTGTATTGAACTTTGCGGGAAAATCATTATCGGGTAGAGATTTGAGCTTCGTTTGTATTCCACAGGCTGACTTATCGGAGAGTCTGTGTGGAAACACTAACTTCTCCGGAGCGGACTTACGCTATGTCAATTTCAAAGACGCGTGTCTCTCTTGTGCTGATTTCAGTGGAGCGAATTTAAATTTTGCAAATTTTGCAACCAGTAGAACTATTCCCATGCCGGGGAGCGTTGCCCAAGTGAAATGCTTTCAAAATAGTGCCAACAAATGGTACATACTGACGGTTTGTGAGGTGGAACATCGTAAATTTCGGGTTTGTGCATTTAGTTTCGATGATTTCAAAATTGTTCAGAACTTTGAGTTGGGCTTTCCAACAGATCGCTTCCAATTAGATGCATTTTGCTCGGGTAACAGGAGTATTATTGCCTGCAGTTCTAAAACCCTTTTGAAAGTATGGGATTTTACGAATGAGACGAATAAAGTTCTGACTGAAATCCATTTTGCCCATGGTGAATTCGAACAACTGCGCATTCACCCTAACCTCAGACACGTTTACACGGTTGAGGAGGACACTATCCAACTATACATTTTAAAAGGCGAACACAAATCATCAGTTGAAATTAACAGTATCACGACAGTCGCTAATTCTTGGAGATGTGAATCGGATTACTCAGCCGTAAATAAATATTTGTCATTTGAAATCGTTCAGGAAAATTTGTTAGTATTGTCAGCTGGTGACTCGATACTGAGTATGCTCTCTCCCGATCTTAGTGTCATTGCCACTTCCCGAACCTCGCACAGGGAATTTTGTTTCATGACAGTTGCTACGAAAAAGAAATGGATCTTTGTTGCCGACAGAGCTGGCGGGTTGGTACGAATTTTCGATTTCAATCTCATAGAATTGGGCAGTATACTGACTGGACACACTTCGACCTTTGTTAAACTGTCGTGTAGTAATGACGGACGTTTTGTAAGTTCCAAACGGGACGACGATTGGACAATTTTAGATACCACCACGTTACAAGAATTAGTCTCGTTTCCCGAGGAAATCATAAGTTGTGATTTTCTGCCTGCAAACACTTCTGTGGTAATTTCTCGAGGAGATGCATCCATAGAATTGAGACACGATCTGTTTCCAGATGTTAGGCGGAAAGACTCTCCTCGAAAAATGATTACTCTGTCAGTTTTGAGCGAAAATCAGTTACTCTGTTCAATTAAGCACGGGACGTATAGATTCGTCAATAACATTTTCGATCTGAACGTTCACAAAGACTTTGAAACCTTTAATGTACTTATTGGGAAGGGAAGATCCCACGAATTTAACTATGGCGACGCGCTTTACTGCTATCCATGCAATAACGAAAGCGTTATCTATGTGTACTACTTGACAAATTACAAAGACGATCGTACAGAGTACAGAATTCAATGGCAGAATTATTATGATGACGCTGTGCCCATTAAAGACACTGAAATAAAAGACGTACACGATAAGTCTAAGTTTGCAATGAATGCTCACTACTTTGTTTTTTCAACAAAATCTGCTATAAAAGTCCGTCTTGCCGAAAAGGCAACGGATGACGAGGAGCACTGGACCTTTACCGTTGGTGAAGTTCGTCATCTTGCCATGGATCTAGACAATCTATGGTTGTGCTCCGTTCAGAATTCACAGTACACGATCTCTTCTTACAACTTATCGAAAAGAACTTCAATGGTTTCTTATTCGATTGGAGCTACTGATATCCTCCATCTCAGCCCAATAAACACATCCGTATTTTGGTGTCATAAGAATGGGGATTTCTTAAAAGACGGAAAATCCGTAGCGGCGTTCTCTTTGGAATGCAATATTTTCACCAGCCACGCCTTTGAACATAATGGTGGAGAATTGATAGCAATTGCAACCTTAGCTTCAAACAAAGAGCTGAATGTGTTCGATCCGGTTTTGTCGGTTAAAATAGGGATAGCCGGAGTTGTCGACAATGGACAAATGGTTTTAGTGACACTCATACGTGCTGGGAGCAAACGGATTGTGAGTATTCCGTTTTGGTTCACCCCATGTACTCTGTATCTCTATAATCGTTCAACACGTCTGTATTTGATATCTCTTAGTTCAACCCTCAACTCTAGAGTCGCTACCGTTGAGATCAACGTGGACACTTATTCTTGGAGAATCGTAAATACACTGGGCATCTCAACACAGTTAGACACTACAAACACGACTTTTCATTACGTTTATGGAATGGCAAATGACAACATCAAGGGAACTCCTATAATATCCGCCGTTGACGGCGACGAGTTTGTTTCCAGATGTGAATTGCTAACTCCTGTTTTATACTCTAACAAGGATGTAAGTGTTGACGCTCCAATCTTACGACAAGAGGGGAAAACGTCTTTGGTCGTCAATGAAAACTTGTGGGTAATTTCAGCTGTCAAACAACAGACCCAGTCCGTATTCGATCATGTCTATCTGATCTTAGAAGGAGTGTACCATTCGAGAAGGTTCATTTGTAAAATGCATTTAATTGTTTCAGGTAAAGAAGGTAGGGTGAAGGCTTATTCATTCGGGCTGCACGACCAGGAAAGAGTAGATGAAATGAGAAAAGAATTGAAACAGAGTGAAATGTCTATGCAGCAGTGGCAAATTGATGAGGGAAAGGGTTTGCGGCTAATTGACAGTGTGTTACGTAGTAAACAGAAAAAATGGAAATATTCGTCGGGGAGAACGAACTGTGCCACATGGGCTAGATTGCAGTTAGAAACAATTCAGATAGAAATCGCTAAGCAATGGTACAATTTCGTTGTACATCTTCCGAGAGACTTATACAAGTAACAATTTCGATTTGCTTTTTGGTCGCTTTTTTGGGTAAAATAGTTTAGTTTAGTTTTGTTGACTAATGATAAGCTTTGAAACGCCATCATTGTTTAAAAGACCTTGACATTCCTTATTGTTGAAAATTATTAAAAATTTGATTTTGAAAAAAAAAGATTTATTAAAGTTAGGTGTAAAAAATTATTTCTTGTTTCTCCCTCCAGTGACAGTTTCTTTCGTTCTTTTTACTGTCAATGCCAAATATTTTTGATTTTATAAACTTTATGAAAGTAGTTGCACATGTTAAACATGTCTCATCACAACATTTTAGCTACCCGTAAGTTAAGTATTTTATTTGAAAATTTGTATGTTATGCTTAATAAATTTATACGAAATGAATGAAAAGTTGGACAGTGAATTAAATTTCGTACTTTCTCATGAACATAAATGGTTTTACTTGAAGGGACCGTTCATAAATGACGTCACGCAGGAAGGGGTAGGTGTAGGGGGTCTTACATTGTCTAAAAATAGCGGACGTCATTTATGAACGGCCCCAAATTGATACAGTGGGCGACTTTCTAAAATGTGCATTTATTCGATATAGCTGTTTGACCAGCTAGCCCGTGTAAACAATAAACAATCTCACGGTATTTCAGATGTCAAGTAAGGAACCGAACATGAATATATATATGAACGAAATGAATTTCAACTGACAGAATTTGATTTACCTCACAAAATGTAAGGCTTGTAAATGATTCAGGTCCCTCGTCAAATCGAGCACTACTGTCAAACTTATAATTGCTTAAATCAAAAATCTATTAATTGTTAAAGAAAAGTATTTCACCTTGAGATTCATTTAAAAGATCTCCTGTATGGGCAGCTGCTTTATATCTTAAAAAAAATATTAAGTTTTACGTTTTCTGCAGAATGAGTGTTCCCTTAATTATAAAAATGCAAGATGATTTGTAAATGTTAAAAAGAAAGTTGAACTTAGCGGTCGTCATTTGTTCGTAAGTTGCGCCTCCAACCGTTTAATATGTTGTTTCAACGATGCTATTTCCTTGTCTTTTTCGCTTTCGTCAATATTGTTCGCTTGTTCCACATCTAAGTGACGTCTGTTAAAAAAATCTTCGACTAAAGCATTGCTAGACGAAATACTTTGAGATAACAAAAAAAAACCTCTCTGTAATCGGTTCTTCCACAGCCGCAGCATCTGCCTGATTTTCCACGCTTTCTTCTTCACCCAAAATTTCTTTTTGGAACGCACCAGGCTGCGACATCTGATGAGAAAAGAAAATTATTGTACGACGAGTGAAGACTCAACAAGAATAATCTTCATACAAAAACACAAAGGTACGATTCCGCGAACCGGTTTCGTTACCATTATCAGAGGTATTAATCGACTCTTAATCGACGATGTCAACATAGCTCAATCTGTGTGAGGTAATCTTACGGAGAATTTAGAGGAATTACGCTTTTGGTAATCGCATTGGAAATACGTTTGTTTGCGAGGGGTGACGCACTTCTGGGATATTAGAAATAATTGGAATATGGTACTCGTATTTTTGTAATTGTGATTGGTAACGTTTATGTGCAGGATTTCATTCCAACCAATTGATTTATCACAGCAATTACCTTAAATTTCTCTTTTAAGTTTTTCGGAAGTTGTACAACTTCCATAGCAAAATCTTTGGGCACAACCACATCAGCGTTTATCAACATACTTCTAACGAAAGACAAGCAACTGGCATATTTAAATCCACTATATGAAGCCATGTACATAGAATGGTCCCCAGAAACATTGTAATATTGACGTTGCTGCGACTCGTCCCATAGACTAGAAAAATCAAATTTTACATCCTCTAACACAATCTGATGGACGAATTATTCTTACGCCTTGGAAAACTTTTTTCTCTGTTTCTCGGTAAGGGTGAAAGGTTTACTGCACAGCTCAACGGAATCGAATCCGTCGTCAGTAACATTTTTGGTACCAATGTACACTGGATCGCCGGAACTTGCTCCGAAGCGATGATTCCCCCTGACATCTTTCGTTAATTCCACGGTGTGGAGTTCATGTAATCCAGTTTTTCGGTTAATGAATTCGGTAAAGATTAGACCGCTGCAATTGAACGTTTAAGATACATTGCACATTTACGAGGTATCGAATACTTACTGGCCGGCTGCGGTTAAACCTACGTAGACTAAGGTTTCTTCAGCAAATGTGAATTGTTCTCGGATTAATGACGCAATTCTCGTTTGTAATTTTTCAGTTAAATCGTCGTCTTTATTTTTACAAAGAAACTTCGCGAATAAAGGCACTGCCATTTTTACACTGAACACTTAATTGCGGAAAGTGATGAGATCAGAAATATTATTAAATAAGTTCCTCTCTTTCGTCCTTTGTTTTGTGTCTTTCTTTCTTCACCCGGCCGGTGCAGTGACTTTTATAAAGTGATACATAAAAAGTTGTTGTTATTAGAACGACCGAGAACAGGTTGGTGAAACTTGACAGAAATAAACATAATTCAATAAATTCTTAGAAATGATAACAGATAGCGTAGGAAAGGAAGCAACGCCACCTGTTATCATTTCTATGGATGAATTATCCTATGAACAGAGAAGTGTTGATAATGGGTCGTACAGGTCGTACATAAATTACGTCACGCTTTTTCAGTGCTGTCATCAAAACAAAATCACTAACAACTCGACAATATTGTTCACTTTATGGAGTCAGCTCATCAATGAATCGGATATGGTATGGATCGAAGTTAACATTCGCGGCTTTCTATTGCACATAGTCATTGCCTTGCCACTAAAGATACGTATTATAAGATGAATCTCAAAACAGGTCAACTTCAGGTTCGACCTGAAAGATGATTTCATCTTTAATAAATGGTTTACTCTGTCAACCACAACGTGAAATGGAAAGCCACCAATGTTAACTTCGATCGATACCATATACGATTTATTGATGAGCTTTCTACATCGCGTTTCAGACATGAGCAATTTATGTTTGGTTTGTTTATATCAATGCCATTAATGAAAACTCTGTCCCACACAAGAAATCCGACTCAACATAAGAACTGAGTTTATGCAAGTTTTTCATTTAAATTTATTCTGTTGATTGACAAGGAAGATTTTACTTGGACTGTGAAAGGTTTGAAATATTACGGGTCATTGGCAAGAGAAATTCTGTCTAAACACGTCGCGCCACCTTCTCTCTTCTCTTTTAAAAATCTTCAATGACATTAGAGAGTATTGCTGCTGGGACCGAGTGATGTGTTGTCAAATTAAATGTCAAAATATTGTGAAAAAAGATTTTAATGTTTTAAGAGATGGATGTTGCCACAGTTCGAAATGAAAATGCAAATTTACGTAAAATTCAACAAAAACTACTTCAATGGGACACACTAGCACCATTAACCACAAATCAATTAGATTTCCTGGAACAGCTGAACGAAATATGCGATGGAACTTCAAAGAAAGAGGTGGGTTTGTCCAGTAGTGTCTCAACAGAGAGTAAAAACATCAAAGATTCCACGTCAACTTTTATCCTAAAAACAAAAATTATTCGGCAGGTCGATTCAGCATCGGTAAAAGATGCCGCACATGTGAACAGTTCAGCCGCATTATCTGATATCAACAGTAAAGCCTTCGAGCGGTTACAAACCGAAACCGGTGCTATCGAATCGACACAGACATTTCTGAATTGGTACAATTCAGTCGATGTTGAATTGTACGAAAAATCTGACGAACTACATCAACAGTACTACGAGCAGTTGCTGAATCGGAGCCGTGACTGTGACAACCTTATCGAGCAAATCGATTTGTCCTTATCGTCGTTGAATTTGCTGAGCACGGACTATAATTTCGTATCGGACAAGACGAGTTCATTGAATACGGCCAGTGAGAAACTAATTTTAGAACAGAGGAAGCTGAATGAAATCGGTGATGAAATTAGGCAACGTCTGCACTATTTCACGCAAGCGGAACAATTGTCACAGCGGTTGCATAGTCCTGTGCTGTCTGTGGCTAGTGAAATATTTATGCAAACGTTGAATTCGATCGACGAGTGTCTCTTGAATCTTAAGTCCAATGTGAGTGTGGTAATTTCGGATGTTTTGGTGATGCTTATACGATGAAATTTGTTACAGCCCAAGTTCAAAGACGGTCCCATCTATACGGTCAAATACAAACAATGCCTAGCCAAAGCAGTGATGGTCATGAAAACGTATGTCAACAATATTTTCGTATCTGCAACCGAACAGGTATTGGAGTCCAAGCAAACATCGAAGACAGATGAAAAATCGTCGGACGCTGCATTTGCAATTTACTACGGGAAATTCCAAGCATCCGCACCAAAGGCCAAACTAATTACGTCTGTGATAGAAGAACGATTAGACCGTAACACCGAATACGAACAGTTGTTGTCCGAATTGCATCAAAGTTATTTATCGCAGCGGGCTAATGTAATGTTCACACCACAATGGCATCAATCACAGTTGTATTCCTCACGCAGTCATTCCTCATTTCCAGATAATGTCGTCGGAAGTGGAACGATCGATCAAAGATTTAACGTTGTCGTACAAACGAGATCACTGCGCATTGGTACGATCAGCGTGCGCTTTTATCGTTCATGTGTCTCAGGACGAACATCGACTGTATTACCAGTTCTTTAGCCATGCCAGTTCACAATTAGTGTAAGTGTCTATGGCGGAACGGTTCTGATGTAATGTCTTCGTCTTAATTTCAGAACGTATCTAGAAGGTCTGTGCACCATACTGTACGACATTTTGAGGCCTTTTATCATCCATATCAACCATTTGGAAACATTAGCGGAAATTTGTAGCATTCTACGAGTAGAAATGATCGAGGAACATGTTCAGCATAATCGTAAGTTCCGATCGTCGCAGATGCATTGAACTTCCGTTTACTTTGACCATCCAAATTCATTGTTCCAGCTGAATCCCTCGAAGCCTTCGGTAATATCGCCAATCAATTGCTACAGGATGTACAGGAACGGTTAGTGTTCCGAGCACATCTCTACCTACAGTCCGACATTTTGCATTACAAGCCATCGGCTGGTGATCTGGCCTATCCCGAAAAATTGGAAATGATGGAGGTACGCCAGTCTGCCTGGTTGTTAAAATTGTCCCGATGATTTTCATTTCAACAAATTTGTTTCCAGAGCATTGCCATCTCGTTACAAGAACCAATTTTAAGGCGATCGGATTCGCGTTCGTCCATGATATCGGTCGGATCGGAAATGGACAGTATTACTAGTGCTGCTGAACAGCAATTGCGTGCTAGGACAGGAAGTATGCACGAAACGTCGTTGAAAACTTAACAGACAAAGTGAAATTCATTCAAATTACTCCCATTAGATTCACCAGCCGATTTGCATGGGATGTGGTATCCAACTGTTCGTCGTACATTGGTGTGTTTGTCTCGGCTGTATCGGTGCATTGATCGTCCAATATTCCAAGGATTATCACAAGAGGCACTCACTTTTTGCATACAGAGCGTATCGAATGCCGGGCAACAAATATCGTCGAAGAAAGTGAGTCACACTAAAGCGTATCGACCAACCAAACAAACTCATGCAATATGTCCAATCGTTACAGACAATAATCGACGGCGAATTGTTCGAGATAAAACATTTGCTCATAATTCGTGAGCAGATCGCGCCATTCCGTGTGGACTTCACTGTAAAGGAGACTAGCCTCGACTTCAGTAAAGTGAAAACAGCTGCATTCGGACTACTGCAGAAGCGGAAACAATTATTTGCGCTAGGCACCAACAACGCCCTGTTGGAATTTCTGTTGGACGGAACGCCACAGGTGAAAGAGCATCTGCACGATTCGCGCAAAGATGTTGATCGTCAGCTCAAAACCGTGTGCGAACAATTCATTCGTGATGCAACCAAATTGCTCATCGAACCGCTGACACTTTTCCTGGATAAGGCGCAGCATTTGCTAAAGCAACCGCAAACTGTCCAGTCACCACAAGCAACCACACCAAAAATCAATTACGCCTTGCGTCAAACGCCTTGGGCTAGTCCGCAACAAATCAGTGGCATTATACAAGAGTCTCAGCGCCT
>JANTFA010159905.1:0-10436 GCA_026413405.1 Phytosciara flavipes
TAAAACTTCACATTAATTATTATTACACGTTTCTAACGAAGCTTACTACGTTCACTACGTTTTTCCGTGTGCTCGGTAAATTTTTAGACCTTTATGAAGTTTGTAACACGTTGAATGCGAGTGGCTGAGTATGGGGAAATCTTTTGTAATTGATTAGGAATGCCAAATCGGCAATAAAAATCCTATTCTTGATGGAACTTTTCCCACCTTTTGTTATCACAGTCAGTTAAAGTTGGGAGATGAGCAAAATCGATCGACTGGATCCAGAAATATGGTTGACACAGTGATATTCTCGACGTCTGGTTGAGGTGTCTTATTACAAAGTTGATAAATGGTGCAAATGAAATGTATTCACTGCTAGGATCCAATCTGGTAAGAGAAGTTTGTCAAAATCGGATCACGGGTTCAGAAGCAGATTCCTTAGAGTGAGCCTAAGTCGAGCTACTCGACCGTACAGTGAAGGTAGAGTTCTTCATCGAGTGAACGTCATCCGATTTTCATGAACATTTTTCAGTTTGAAAGTAAATGACAACAGTAAAGCGGTTGAATGGTTTTCGGTGACCAAAGAACATGGCGGCCATCAGAAATTTTGGATTTTAGCGTTTTTTGCCCAGATTTCGAGCAAATTTCACCTGAGTTTGGTGGATTGTTTCCAGAGTTAAGGAGTGAATTGCAAAATCTTCAACCAATCGAAATTGAAGCCATCTCCGACACAACTTTTTCTCCGAAACACTCTACTCAGGCTGGTAGAGTTCTCGATGTGTATGACCATGGGACAGTGCTCATTCGAACAAAAATGCATAAAAGTTCCACAACATGCAACTGCTTCCAGATTTTTGTTTTGACGAGTGGAAATTTATGCCTCGCCTTCGTCTCTACATTGACGTAGCTCTACAAATTGTCAAAACAGCAATTCTGAAGCAGGATCGGGTCATGCAAAAAGGATTCAAATGATTCAAACGAGCATAATTTGTAGTAAACATTTTTGGCTTTTCATGATGAGTTCATTGTCGACATTTTTCAACGAGGCATTCGAGTCAATTTCTCATGAACCGAATCAGACCCGATCCCAGCACATTATCCTATCAGCCTCCTTTTTCTCTTATTCTTTCTTCTGCAAACGAACAATGTATAAGTGTTCAAACGGGGCTAAGACACTGCAGCCATTTTAATTTCAACCACAGTTCAAACGTACCGTACAGCCTGCCTTATAAGATGGAATTAGTTTAAGAAATAAAAGAAAATGAAAAGAAAATATCCGTTGATTTGTGGTGTCATCTCAGCCAACTTCAATAGCAGGAGGAAAAAACAGCAAACAAACAAACAAAGGTGCAGAGCCCAGCGACGGAGCATAATTTTTAAATTAAATGTTTAGAATCAGGAAGATAGAAAATGATTGACACGCATTCGTTCAGCTGAATAAATTTACGGCGCTATGCTGCGTGGTATAAGTTGCCTCCGACCAATATTATTATTTTGAAGGTATACGATTTCTATCCATAATAATTCAGGACAAAACTTCCATTACACACCAATTATAAATAAATCTTGTCTAAATAAAGGGCGGTAAATTTTACATCGTCCTTTAAATATCCTTTCCTCGATCTATTTTCAACTGTTCTGCCATGTTATTTTAAAGGGAAGCTATCTGTATAAATGTATAGATACACACCACGTAAACGACGACGACACAGAGATAGGAATGGAGCGAAAGGGGAGTACATAGAGTAGAGCGAACGCATATTGTTTATGCAAGATTATGTTAGATATGAAAATTGTAATTTAAGAAAGAGCTTTGGCAATTAATCAACGTTTAATAAAACGTCGGAAAATTTAGCGTGAGTAGTATATAACTAAAGTGCCTTTCGTGTGGATTTATAATCTCATGAAAAATATTTAAATGATATGCAATCCCATGGTTATGGACAGGCGAGATAATTACTAAAATACGGAACTACAATGTGAGTACAAAACGTAGAGAGTAGAGACCAAGTAGTTCAACGTCGAAAAATATCGAATTACATGGACGTGGGCGGCGTCTCATTATAGGTCTGATTTTACATAGAAATTTGGTGAAATCAGTTCATAAGATAAACAGAGCTCGTTTGCTTAGATTCTCAGATGGTGAGAACGAATATTAAAAGTCGTATGGCGACGGCAAGTATACAATTCGACAGTGAAGAGGTAACCACTGGCTAAAAATCTGTATTCCAAAAGTTCCACTGAATTCCCAAAATCCATTCAATTCTGAAGTTCAATTCAATTCTTTATTCATCTTCAAATTCTCTTAATAATAATACGAGATTCAGCCTTTCAAGAGCTTTACAGCAGATAAGTTAAGTTTCAAATGAGGAACATTGTGGCTAGACGCCTCTATACGATGTGGAGGGAAAATTATAAGAAAACCTCCATGTTACAATTCTGAAGTTTCAATCGGCTTCTCCCAAATTTTCCACCTGCGGTTACTCCCTCGGTCAAATTAAGCAATTACAAATTAAGTGTCTACCTCCATCAGTATCAGCGGTCTTCTTACTTCTCGAGGGAGAGAATGTCCACAAAATCGTATTCGGTGGAAGCGCCTTGACTCCCGTCCATTCTTTCTTGGCTACTCTCTCGCACTGTCTCGCTTCCATGTGACCTAAGGTCTTTCTATATTTTATGTTCACTGTGGATTCTAGTCTAATGTGGTTTTCGTGATAATTGAAGTACCTCGCGTCGCCTTAATGTGTGACCGATTCGATTTAATTTTATGCGTTTGCAATTTATTCTGTCCAGTTCACAGCAGAGGGTTGCAATGTCGAACAACAGTACAGCGCTAACATATCACGCACACAAGCCAAACAGCCAAACAGCTGTCTGACATTGCATATCTAGGCATTCTCACATATCGATGATTGACAGTATTCGTCGAAGACATCGCTTGCAATTTTACTGGAACCAACAAACCCGTCCGACTACATCGAATCCAAATATCCATTTAAGTTTATTCAAAGAATTCCGCCAATGTTACCAATAACATGCCGTCGACACCCACCCACCACAAAAATGTGGATGAATTTGGATTGAAATGGGTGAATAGAAATGGCAAATGGTTTTGGTGTGACTGTGAACACACATAGTGTAATTAAATGAAATTAACAAAATGCGATTAAATGAATTAGTCCCATTGCTCCAATAAAAATTAATTTAGAAATTGGACTGATTAGGTCAAAGATAATTTACCCCCAGCCATCACCCCCCTTCCCTAATTTCATCTAAGAGCCAGAAATAAGTGGCCAAAATGAAGAGAAGAAAACCAAAAAAAAAGAAGAAAACTGAAGAAGAAAAACAGTCGTTCGATTTCACATCGGATCTAATTAACCAGAAGGCAGAAAACATTTAACATAAACTCCAATTAGGGATATACAAACCAGCCATTAAAAATGTTGTAATGCAGAAATGGAAGTGAGCATTTTTCATTCAGACATTGTGTGCTGAGAGTGTTCAGAGTTCAGACACTCGACCATTGTGGTAAATATGGTTTTATTAACAAATTAAACAATCGAGCAGATGTCATGGAAGAAATGTTGGGAAACTTTATGACTCCATTACACAATGAATGCGATCGGAAAAATGTTTCCGCAATTAAAATATGGGCAAAATCAGTCGTTCAATTTTATGTTAACTTTTATTTGAGGCAGAGTGGAAGACACACACACACACACTCACCCACACACAAAACAACAATTTAAATTGAAAAATATGCTTAAACTAATTGAGTATAAAACTTTTCATGTCATCTAATTACTCAAGACAAAATCCATTTATCAAAATGACAAATTCTCATTTAGCGCTCTAGGCGATTTCCTCATTTTTCTCTTTTTCGCCTTTTTTTCCCATTCATTCTTCCCAGTTTTTTTCTCCGTTACAAAAAATATTTTTTTTCTTCTTCCCATTTTCGTTTTGTTCCATCGTGAAATAAAAAGCACGACGAGCTTTATGTCTTTCCATAACGTTAATTTAGATGAAGGACCATTGAGCCAAGTAAGATTTTAATTCGTCAAAATAATTTAAGAAAAAAAAATTTCTCTTTTTAGTATTCTTTTCGAAGTCACTTAGTCAATTGATTTGGTTTAACGGCGTTTTTTTGTAATTATTTTTCGAGGAGTTTCCTTTCCTTAAAGGTTTTTTCCCTATTCTGTTTGATTTGTCTATTTTCCATGGAATGAGTTGGGATAAAGTTTTCAACGTTTTTTTTTCTCGTACCTTCTTTCCTGTAGAAAAGGTGTGGCAAATGAATGAAGGTAAATGGTTTTGGATAGCAGTTTAATATCGTACAAAAGAGGGTATTCCAATTATCGTAAATGTAATTAAGCTAACCAAATATTTACTAACAAGGGGCAACAAACCTTTGTCCGCATATCCATGAGCCATATGACTTGTAAGTCATCACCAAATTGACTACATTCTTACAATATTTTGATCAAGCAGATTGCAATTAAAATTCAGTCACATTGTTGTTTATGCACTCAAACACATAAATTGGTTCGGCGGCGGGGAGAAAAAAGGAAATGTCAATGCTGGTTTTTGTCAACAAAGACGTAACCTCAATATCGTGTTGTGTTCTCCGTACGTTGACACGAAACATAGAAATGCGATACGAATCATCATTCGCCTCATGAATAGATAAAATATTCCATGTATAAGAATCACGTTAGACTTAATATTTATCAGCACAGTCGACCCTTGTATCCATTTATATCAATGAATTGAGTGAGTGGGAGTAATTGACAGTTTTGCAATGCATTTCAGCGGCGCTTCTTTTAACAACCAAGGGACCATACACAGATCATTCGTCCACTTTTTAGTGAGGAATTGGTGTCTGATAAAAAACACTTGTCATACATTTTTGAAATGTTCTCCATACATTTCGTAGTGCATTTGATAGAGAGTGGTTGGGAATTCGACATTTTCGATGTGCGTTACTTTGTAACGGGAATCTCTGTATATCTGAGCAGAGGGCGAAGTATGGAACTATTATTTTGAAAACCAGTTACCAAAGGTTGTTGCAGAGGTGAGCTAGTTACATGAAGTAATTTATAAAAAAAAAACCCGGCGAGACTCAAACCCGAGCCAATTCACTTTTACTGGGTTTGGGTTGGGCCGGTTTTTTGATTTTATTAGGCTGGGTTAGGGTCGTTTTTCGTCGGGAACTATGTAGCAGCATCCAATGTAGTCTGATTTACTGCCTGCCACAGTGCCACATGCAGAAGTTGAATTTCTATGAACTAAATATATTTCACGTGTAATGGATCATTTTCGCAGCGGGCATGTTACTAAGTAATTGTCCAGTTTCTCTTGGGTCAGACGGTAAAAGTTTTTAATAATTTTCACAAGTTTTACTCACAGTCACATGCGTTTCTAAGAAGTGCATAAGTCTTTGTAAAATACAATAAGCTTTGAAAACTGTTAGTTGGTCGAGTTTAAAATTTTTATAGCCGAGCCGCATGGAAAATTCACTTTGGTTCGACTGAAGGTCGACAGAGCAGCGCCCATACATACGATCTTTTGGTGAAGTATGTCTTTTCATTAATATGAAGGAATCTTGAGGTTCAAAAACTACTTCGAAAGGCAGTTCACAAAATTTTAGATATTTTTCGACCTGCCTTTTTCTCGTCACGCAGAGAGGGTCAGAAATGACCTAAATTCATAAGAACCGTCACGTTCTCTTAATCCCCACTCCGTACGAACAGCTTGACGTCATTCGTGAACGGTTCCTGTGTCAACATCAAAAATCTGAACGCTAAACCGTCTTTCGGATGATTTCTGGCCCACAGGAAGTACAGAGAGCTTATTGGTTTTAAATGCCGTTTGTAATAATCATAGTTCGAGCCAGACGGTGAGGGCATAGCATTTGAGGATGCTTGCAGATATCGAATCAAGTTGATTCAATCAACGATACAACAAAAAGTCCATCCCACACGTCGATGCCTTGAGTAAATCAAATCTGATTTCAACAAATTTCTATTCCTGAAAGGTCAAGTTTGAAAATGGGTATTTTCGGACGTCCATGAATGGGCTAGAGCCCTTTACATAAATCGAGTAAATTTCATCTGATTTTGGTGTATTTGGTTTCATTTAAACGGCAAGTGAAGAACGAATAGAGTGTTGATCAAGCGAGATTGAAGTAGGTCCCTTGAAATGAGGCCGCTACTCGACCCAAACTGGTTTTTGCGAAAAGCTCGAGTAAATTCCATCCAATTTTCATAGTTTTTGTTTAGTTTGAAGGCAAATGAGGCTGAGTTAAATAAATGAATTCGGGGCCATCGACTAGACTTAGGCCTTTACTGAGCTATGAGCTTTTTGAAGCTGTACTTTGTGCGGGCTATTTAGAATCACACTATGTGCGATTTGCACAACGCATATGTTTCATTCAAATTTTTTGCACTATAGGCCTGCGGTCTAGAGCTACGTAAGCAGCAGGGTTACGTGAGCTAGATGTGCAGAATCGTACGGTGCTCCGTCACAGCGTCTGCTACGGTCTTTACTCCTTTTTATTTTTGTTATGTTGACTTTCCCCATAAGAGATGGGGATCAATGACGACAACCCCATTGAAGTATAATTTCTAAAATGGACTTTCAAAGATCCTAAACATTATTAGCCATTAGCTTTTCGGGACTCAATAGATATTAAGGTAGGGTAGTTACGAAACGGAACCTATGATTAGATCTTAATAGTTGAGAATAAAAAGCAACCTTTTACAACGAATCTTCAGGAACAATGGAGAGGAAAAAAAAGCATGACAGCAAGTCACGTATACACACACAGAGCGTATATCTATAGCTGGACAACGACTACGAATATATCAGGCACTGTAAATAAATAGTTCATTTCCTGGTCATTATGTTGTACGTAAAAATCCTATCCCAAATAACTGGAACTATCCCAATAAACATTTCGTCAGCAAGATTTAACTTTCTATAGAGAGAGAGAATAGTGTGGTGGTGGTGGCTATGGTAAAAAGTTTCGGTCGATATATGTTCATACATGTACTGTCGCTAAGTAAAATAAAAATAAAAATAAATAATATTGTGTACAATAAGCGAATAATAAAAGCACAAAACTACCCAAACCCATACACACACCCAAACGAAACACATCACACACACACACACAAAACAGTTGATTATAAAACTTTATTACCCCGAAATCAAAATCATTGCATATAAATTAGTAGTTTGTCTTTTGTTATTTTTTATTACGCTCCGACATTTGCATAGTAATAGCTTGTTCAGCAACATCGATTTTGGTATATCAAGAAAATTGCAGCAATATTTATATCTATAGTCAACTTCTCGCACACAGAACATGTTCTATATAAACTTCGGGTAAAACTAAATCCATTCTCTAAATATATATATAAAATCATCATCAACGATTTTGTATAGGGTTATTGTATTGTGTACTATATATGGATACGGGTAGTTCCACCGTAGTCACTGGCGTTATGGACACCTAAATTTTCCGTTGCATTTCCGACTGTAAGGGAACGTTCAGGCAGCTGAATTGGTTGGACTCTTAGCCAATGATTCTCGGGTTCGACTCCCGGTACGGAGATTGCCCATTCGGGTTTTCCCGAGGAGTGAATCACTTCTTTGAAATTTATTCGAATCATTCCATTTATTCCAACCTTCATATTCCAGGAGTTTAGTCCATTAATTCCATCGCATCGAAATGCGTCACCTCTCGGTCTTTTCTTAATCATGTGGATTTTTAGTCACTTAAGCTTGAGACAATGCTTGTTGAGCTCTATTGTCCGTAAGGTCCGTAAGGTCTCACAAAAGGTCATAAATCGGAATTGAAAGAAAAATTACGGAAGTAGAAGAGAAATTAAGACATGCAGTAACTCCATGTACCGGTAATGATGGAAACTCAGCTATACCTAAATGACGTCATGCTTTTTCAGTGCTGTCATCAGATCAAAATCACTAATAACTCGACAAGTATGCACTTTTTTGGGTCAATGGTGTGTCCTAGCCTCCGAATACACATTCTTTAAAGGTGTTAGGACACACTATTGACCAAAAAACAAACCCTTGTCGAGTTATAAGTTATTTTAATCTGATAACAGCGTCATATATGTACGACCCCTTACATTGACGATGGTTCGGATACCATCTTAATCAGTAGGTCCACCTTCGGTAGTTAGTACAATGGGCCCAGAGGCCACCGTACGCGTTCTAAAATTAATTAGAACAACTACCTTCAGTAAAAAGGGGGATGGGGTGAATAAAGAAAGTTGTACTAAATGCGACAACAAAAAAGGGGGAATGGGGGTAATTTCGCGGATGGGACGTCTTCGGAATTGTATGAAACAAATAATCGAAATTTTAAGCAAGAAAGTAAAAAATATCAAAGCCTGGAGCCAAACTGATGAAAGTAATTTTGAATTTCTTTCGATGGCGATAAGCTCTTTTGTTTGTGTGATTGGATCAGCAGAAAATCATTTGAAACAAATTTACGGTGAAAATTCTGCCTGTATGTATTAAACGAACTTCGCTTAATAAACAAACAGAACAGCTAGCGGCTGGCTGTCATGAAGTGTGTCAATGACGTGGAAGACATCGAGTGGTGAGAGAGCATACCATGATCCTTTTGTCAACACAACTTTTTTTTTTAAATAAAGAGGACGTCTCTTGTAGTAGGGTGAGTTCGAAATGGAAGAGCTTGTGACTGAGGTGTGGGTCAAACATTTAGTGGAAAGTGAGGACGAGATTTATGTATGATCCCTGATCACTCATCCCAAACTCCGTTGGTTTTAAAGTCGTTACCCTGGTCCCACCCAAAAAACCAAAAAAAATTAAAACTGCTGGGATTGTGCTGGTAGTAGTGTGGTCGGGTAGTCGGACGCTGTGAGTTCAAAAACAACTTTCTCTGTCACCTATACTGTACTATAACTTACATTTAAGCACATAATAGAATCGTATTTAGGTGACTTAAGTCATTTGTATTTTGCCTCATCTTCCGTGGAATCACCCGTATATGTCGGGAAACATGATGAACGCTGAGCCTTTTCCTCGCTTTTTTTACTTCAAACATAAAACCGCATTATGTACCTTTCTCGCACGTTCAACGCTATATTTATATACATAAAAATGCTGTACTAGTACCCTGAACGATCACCAGAACACAGCACGAATACTACACACACACACACACACCAGACACACACACAAAAAGCTTTTCGAGATTAAGTTGAAGCAATATTGATTGCCAGTTTGTGTTGTGTTTATGCTATCGATGTGGTTTTACATACAATATTTATGGATTTTCTCAAGTCATGAGTATAGGAAAGAGATTGGGTATAGATTGAATGGTACTTCGTTCGATGATTACAATACAGAATGATGATGGTGGTGGTGCTATGTAATCACAATAAAAATAATTAGGCCGTGAAATTAAAGTTTCGATAATTAGTTTGATTTTCGGATGAATTTAAAGGATGGATATACCGTGGTGGACGATGTATATTTCCTTGTGTCGAGACTCTTTCTACAAAATGAACACAAAACTTTCACTGTTTCGCTTGATTTCTACTCCCGCCATCACTATGAAATGTTGCATTCACTCTCATTGTTTAACTTTATTTTATGATGAACGTTATCTTTTGGCACTAATTTGCATAAATAACGATGGAAGCAGACCCTACCTCAATGGTCGGTGATGTGGTGGTGTAGTTTATTGTTTTGATTCCACAATATTTTGAAAGTCGAGTTTAGAATAAAGATAAACGAAATAGTTATTTGCACAGTACATAGTTCTCACTCTATGGGCTATAATTTCCGAGCCTGCGATTTGATTTCCTGGATTGGTATAGTCAATACCTTTCAGTCGCACCATCTATCAACTTTGTACGAGCAATACTACCGGTAATATATGCCAGAAACCCCAACCAGATCTAGAAAATTGCACTGATTTCGCCTTAACTCTGGATCGTAGCAACCGATTTTGCTCATCTCCGAACTTCAACTGGCATTTGTGAATAGAAATCGAGGAAAAAAAGTGCCATCAAGATTGGTTCCATTTTACTCAAAGCTATCCTGCGGAAGGACAGATGGATGGACATTGTCTTTATTGCTGATATGACATCTAGTGGTTTGCCCAACTAAGGGACTCAGGAACTTGAATTCGACGAATGTAACGAATGTAAAAGCGAAGAGCTTTCTAACATTTTTTTAAACGTACATCGGGTTTTTTTTCAGACTGAGTTGTGTTCCTAACATTTGAGGACATGTGTGATGATGCTTGCTTTTGTTTGAAGTCATCAGATTCCTAGATTTCCAGTTACTGAAGTGAGGCAACCACGGAAGGGTCGAACCCCATTTTGTTCAATACGATTGCTTTTGTCTCAACTCTAGGTTGGCATAATGATTTTGGAATGTTATTTTTTCAACAC
>JANTFA010159927.1:0-10435 GCA_026413405.1 Phytosciara flavipes
CAAAATGCACTGAAAATTTTCACATACGTATCAGGTCTAACACAACTCTAAAAAACCTAAAAGTCAAGAGATAACCCCGCCGATAGGTCGGGAGCTAGTTTGCTTATCTCGATATCAAAGAACCAAGGAACAATGTTCGATGCTAGTACTTCCGGCAGCTTTTCAGTCTAGCGGATGAGATATCACATCACATCTATCAAAAATGACAATTTCTGTTTCACAACTTTCAATTGAAAAAAATCCACACTCTGAAATGCAGGGAATAATTTCCATAAAAATATTCTACGGAGGTATTTTACATGAAGGAACATTTCACATCGATCACAAACTTTTCTTTTCATATTCAGACAAACATTGTAAGCATTTCGCAAAATTTATTCGTCAATAACCTGTGTGCATTCGTTTATCATTGTATGACATGTCTATCTCTCTCTCTATGAAAATACATAGTTGTGCAATTTACTTATTTATTACAATTTGCAATATAGAAATTGTTATCGCCCACATAGGAAACATTTGGATACATTATTGCGGTACTAAATATGGACTACGGATTGTGAGAGTAGAATGAGACTATATAGCAAGACGACAAAATGTGTATGATAAAGCATAGAGCTTTGTTAATTGCTTACATTTTGGTATGTCGCTGTGGAAATGTTGTCCGAAGATTATTGTATGGTATGGGGATTTCATTCTTTCTCTTCGTTCGTCGTCGATCATTTGGAACGTGTTCAGAATAACATTTTTTTGGTCTGAGATATCATTTAAATTTCTCTCCTACATAAATGTATTGTAATATTGGCTGTTGTTGATTTTATTAAATTTAACTCAAAGAGATCAATATCTCGTAACTAACCTCCAAAAAGCAGTGTTAATTACAACCATTCACGTTTTCTATTTCCAGATGAACATATTTACGTTTCGGCGTCCAACAAAACCATCAAAATGATTCTGTAAACATTATCGTGCCTTCGATCAGGCACACCATATCATCAATTCAACGGAAATATAATGCACATTGACCACCGAGACAAAATAATAAAATTTGTTCAACAACAACAGCAACGCGCGTTATACACATCGTTTCGAATCAAAAATTATAAAATCGAAAGTTCATCAGTGGAAAATATCTAAATTTCTTGTGTTTACTAAAAGTCATTTACGTTTAAGAAGGAAAAGTAAATATTCAACAAAAGTACTTAGACTTAGTCAAATCAGTCTGGTCGCACACCACTCTGTTCAGTTAATAATATATCAACGAAGCCACACTCGTATTATTTGTGCAAAAGTACTCGAAATTGAAAAGCGAAAACGGGGACATTAACAGATTAGAAACATGGACTAAATACAGAGACTGCATCGATAGACAACCTTACACGTTCACCAACATCATCAACATATTGCCTGATATATCATCATCATCATGGACAACAATCAATCACCGGGACCTATGAAACAATCTGTTTCTATGACATCTTTACCACCGCCTGGGCCACAAGAGGTGTCTGATATGGCTGTTGCAAAAATGAGACTGGAGCGGCCATACAATAGTTTGAAGGTAAGTTTTAGCATTAGTTTGGATTTTACTCGCATGTGATACACACATTTCTATTGAGAATAACGGATCATCCCACTACTGGTTCCAGAAGATGAATTGTCGTTAATGAATTGTCGTTCGGCGCCTTAATCGGCCCATTAATCTTTCAGAAACGCCCTTACATCTTACTAAATCTGTTACTTCTACTGTTCACAGCATCGTCTATAGAATTCGATGCAAAATCTTGTACTTCGATAGTTCACCTGTACGTTTTGAAAGATTTTTTTAAATATCGGAAGTTCAAAAATGGCAACTTTCCTTTGGCAACTTATTTGAATATATCCGTGGATAGGGTTTGGTCCCAAGCCTCCGGAACCGACATCATATAGGTTCTATACATACCTTGTGCGCTCGGTGTAATATGCTGAAAATACAAGATATGGCATTTTTTGATCCCGGTGCCACTTCGACTGGAAGAGTAGAACATGGACGAGTATGATCCCATTGGAAAGCCATGGCCGAGTACTCCTGGGCCCGATAGTAGGATCGAATAGTTTGACGATACCTGTCAAAAGATATGGCTTTCGGAAGAGACTCGATGGAACCTAGGTGAAAGACGTGTACATTGAGTGAAAGCTGAGACTCACTACGTTAAGACTAGGAACTAATCTTATCGTTCCACAGACCTAGTCAGATTTCGCCGAGGTTCCATTGATTTTCAGTATTTTACTAGCTTTCCAATGCGATCATAGTCGTTCTTCCATGCTGTAATCTTCCTGTGGAAATAGGACCGGGATCGAAAATCGCCATTTTTGTGTTTTGAGCATATCTCTACGGGCACACAAGATATGTAGAACCTATGTGAGGCCGATTTTGGAGGCTTGAGACCAAATCCTATCCTGTGATATACAAATAGGTCGTCAAAGGGAGCCGATTCTGACCTTTTGAAATTCAAAAGAATCCCTCTTTGCCAAGATAGTGAGCACTTCGTTTATTTTGGTCACCGCCCATCGATAACAGATTACGGACTGAAAGGTTGAAAATTCATTCACTACCGTCCACTCTAAATTGACTTCCTCACCATTATCTACAATGTAGACGACTGTAACATTTACACGCAATTCTTATGTCACTCTTACAACGGCACTCAATAATATACCCTCAAAAATACATATCGCAAATCCATCGTAATTATTCCTGCTTTATAATGTGAAACATCAACAATTTACTTTTATATTTAATTAAAACTGCCCGTTAAAGTCGTGCATTTGGAAACGTTGCTTTTATTTATTGTTAACGACGAGAAACCGAAAACTGGAATCGGTCGTTGGTTTTTATTGCCGTTGTAAATTAAGATGTTGTGTTAACGTTGAAGTGGAAGTCAATAGGTCATCACTGGATTTGTATATATTGTGTGGCATCAGGCAGAGGTCGCACGTAAGGATCGGATGATGAGTGCAACTATCGAAAATTTCGTGTTGTTTTTTTCGTTATCCATGAACTGTGTGTGTGTTTACTCAATGAACCTTTTTGTCTCGTCGACTTTCATTAAACATTTCATTGTACCTCTACTCATCACATTGACTGAAATTATTTTCTTTTCAATCGATACCTTCGAATGTCCAATTCATTCGCCCAATTACCTTTTCTTCTTTCCGGCAGTGGCATTGCTATTATGGTTATACGTAATATCATTTGTAGGAAAGAGGTATATATCGCTGAATCGCTTTGTATATTTTACGCGATGAGCTTTATGTGTTTGTTGAGTGTTACACGACGAGGGAAAAAAATGTTGAAAAAGCAGAATGAAAAATAAAAAAACCGGCAAAACGTTCATTTGCGAGCATAACTTGAGGCATCGCAATTTTTAAAAGTTTGACACAAATACCACGATATGAAATATTTATGAATTGGATTTAAAGTCCGAGAATATATGTGTTTCCATTCGTATAAAACAAATGAAAGTAATTTTCGAATTAAAATTGGATCAAACGAAAGCGGTGAGTTCTGTAGTTAATTGCCATTTGAACAATTACTTTTACTGAAGAAGATTATCCGTCTTTGAGGCAATTAATTGAAGTCAAACTTTAAGTTCTATTTACCTGGTATTGGTTCAATCGTTCAATGTATGAGTTCAATGTTAAAATTTTAGTGAGAAAAACACAAACGAAATCAACTTAACTAAACAGCCACAATAATCCACTGGGAATTGGCTCAAATATCAGTGGAAATGTGGACGTTTTTCTTTCATAACCTTTCCTAGTTTTTTGTCAGGAATGTCGTTGAAACAAATTGTAGATGAAAATAGCAAAACTGGAGGTTGGAGGTAGGCATAATGAAAATCTAGTTTTCGACGGATCTAAGAGTGAGAGAAGAGTGATTTGGATGCAAAAATGATGTTGTAAACAGTTCTCATTGTGAGACTACAGACATTTTTCGGAAATCTTACATTTGAGGCTAAACAGATTCAATTTGAATCAGCTGAAGAAGGAGCTGTAAGTAGTAAATAGAATCGGTCAAAGCTCTCTGACGGTCGCCAGAACGTGACTTCTATGAAAATTTAGCATAGAATGCAACAAAAACCTTTTGGTTGTCATTTGAAAGAGTACAGCAGCCGCGCT
Source organism: Phytosciara flavipes (assembly GCA_026413405.1). Lineage (NCBI taxonomy): Eukaryota > Metazoa > Arthropoda > Insecta > Diptera > Sciaridae > Phytosciara > Phytosciara flavipes. Next base: position 4,159 of record JANTFA010159927.1, read on the forward strand.
GGTTCGGTCAGTTTGTCATTACTCCTTCAAAATGTTGAAATTTTGACTTTTCAACTGTCATTGCCCCGCTCCTAATTGACCGACAGCCATAATCTTTCCGCGGTTGGTCTTAGTTTTTGTCTGTCTATCGGTTCCAGTGTCAAATGTAAGTTCACACACTCCCACAAGTTGTTCTAAAATTTCGAGGACATGAGTTTCGTCTACTTCATTAGGGGGCGATTAGTTTCTGAAGATGTCAGGAACCTACCGTTCATTCAGGAAATCCGTTTCTTCACTTTTTTTACATTTTGTAAAAGAAGATGTTCAGAAACGACGACTTAGTGCAGAAGCGATGAGTTTCTGAAGAAGCGTCGATATCTTTCTTTAGGTACTCACCGTTTCTTCAGAATCTCTTCAATGCGTATGTCGTCGAAGTTTCAGGACTATCTTCCACAGCTCGTGGCTGACCCTAGTGCCAATTCTCAAAAACAGCCGATTGAATCCCAAAACAGAGTGTCGCTTTGAACAGTACTCGAGTCTCTCAACAAGACTATATGGAAATAAAAATCAGAGCTGGTCTCACGACTCTTTTCAAATGTTTTTCAAAACCAATTTAAGGAACGGTGTATGTTCAGATAATCTTGAACATCATTTGAACCTTAGATTCATATGCCGCCCATTTTTTCAATACTAAATTTTGCGAAAGTGTCAATTTGTCGCATTATCACATATTTAGGCTGTTTGAACTGAACCACGTGCCAGTCTATAACCAGTTCTATACACAAGCCATGTGCTTTTTAGTTCTCTTTTCTGTATGGCATTTACGCGATGTTTATCCTAAGAATTCACACCAATTTGATCGAGTTGTTTGCCTTATTAAAATGTAATTCCAATCGATAATTGAATGTCAATTCTATTAAAAAGGCATGAAAGCAAATGTTGTTCCGATTACGAAATGTTTGAGGAAAGCAGAATGTAAAATTGTTCATGCGCTTGTGAGAATCTGAGACAGTCTATGAGACATAACTAACGCTTAAGGTCAAATATATTGATGTTATGTTTACACAAATCATATGTTTGTCAACGCAGAGACAGCATATCCACTAAACTAAAACCGTACAACCATAGGGCAAACACTTTTCTTCTGACCTAAAAACAAAAAAAATCAACGGAAAAAAATGTTTTCAACACAGAAAGTCAAATGCTAATAACATCACTCTGTGGATGTCAAAAGATTTGAATAAATATATTGTGCAAACCGACAAAATGTAAATAAACCTTTAACACATTTAAAGACCAAATAATTTTGAAGTTAAGCAACTCGTAAAGTTAATTTCTATATTATATCACCCAAACAACTATCGACAATTGATAATTTTGGGTTTTTTATCACGACACATTTCATATCGTTTCTATGCTCAGTTGTTGATAATAAGTTTATTAAATAGAAAAAAAATTTCCTGTGTGCACAATCGTTAATGCTCTGGCGTAAAAGACATGGAATTAATGAAGACTTTGCTCGCGCGCCTATTCAAGTCAAACAAAATATTTAATTGAATTTCGGTTGCATTACTAAATAACATAAATTGGGTGTGTCGGGAGACTTTAACTGGAATTTATTATTGATTGGCAGATGTAATGATTGCAAAATCGATAAAAAAAATGTTTAACTTTATTCTAGCTAGCTAGCGCTCCGTGGTATAAATCATTTGTGATTCATATCACCATTCAGTTTCAATAGCACGCCAATTGCGAGATTTTCTTTTCTTCCATTGTAGTTTTACCGGTACACACAATTCATATCTCTAGATATGATTTCGATCAAAATGTAAATAGATCTAGGCGTACAATGTAGACCCACGCATTAATACTATATGTCGCTTTGATCCGAATGTGGTGAGTTCGATCATTTGAATATTTGTGTTTTACCTGTTACCTCTTATTACGGTAACAGTCGTTTCAGTTCAGATTTTATATTACAAAATGGTTTCACCTTCGCTTCATATCAATGTCGTGTTTTTTGTATAATTTGGTTATTACTTTAACGCATGCTTGCAGATTACAATTGCACGTTTTCCTTATGTAGACACGTCTAATTGAAGTTGCACTGCAGTCACCGTAGTAGAGTAAATCGGTAATTGAGTGGGTATCCAAGGGCTATTTAACTCGATGCCTCATAGTGTCGTTTCGTTTAAATTCAGAGTGTTAACAAATCTCCTTACCTACAACAGATTACACACACACATCACGGTGTGCCTATTGAATCTACTACTTCTGTTGTTCGAACAATTTTTACTGTTCGATTCATGTGGTTGATAAGTTTAAAATTCTCAAAGTTTGGCCACAGAGCCCAGTGAACACTGCATAACATGTCTGTAACATTAGTTTTCAACGTAACTCATGACTGAAACATTTATTTTTTACCTGAAATAACCTGATTCCCAGCGGCCGGCACATCATGTACCGACGTATTTTATGATTCGAAACGATAACATTGAATGTCCTTTCTAATGTCGAAACGTCTAATGTATCACTGCAGACGAGCAATACTAATGGAACTTACCGACGTACATTGTGAATGAACTCCAAAACGGAAACATTTTGATTGCCTTTTCTATTGTCACAATCAATTTTTTTTGATTGCATGAATTCACTTTGTGTAACTCAACGGCAATGTTATACCTACACCATCTGAAAAACACTTAAAAATCATTTCGTAACATATTCCCATAGAAATGTTAATTGATTTAATAGATCAAATAATGAATTGTGAAACTGACAAATTATAAATATTGTAACCAAAGTCTCGAACAGCCGCAATGGAACCGAGCATACCAATTAACAACTCTTTCAGCTCAAATTTCTGCAAAATTCTATATGTCTATGCCGTTCAACTTCGGCACCGCTTGCATTATTTCAAATATTTGTATTCCATAAATCTATCAAAAAAAACGGTTGTATTGACTGTTCCACTGATAACTGGAATAACAAATATTCGAGATGGAGTGCTTTACAACATTTTTACAACGAACTTCTAATGTACAAAAATAATGAACAGCAACATTGAATGTGTACCACGTTGAGAGTTAGATGTAAATTAAAATGTTGCAATAAACGGCTGCTACATAAATGTTTTAATCGTGTTTGGCGCTGGTGTGTGTTGAATTGTTTATGCTCAATAAATAATAAGGAGCATATCTTAAGTGCAGTAAAGTGATACGTTTTAACTTAACAGAGAAACGTTCTTGTTTTCTTGTATGTACAATGTACACTGGCAACATACTTCGTACTCTGTAAACCTTAGAAGCAATTTCTGCATTATGAAGAAGCTGCGTTGAAATCCGATTTAATATTCAGATAGATCGAATTCTTTTAATTGGATGACCACGAGTCCGTTTTGATTGTTCCAAGTCTATTTGAAGAAGTTGTAACGTTACCTGAATCCAACTTTTTTAAATGTCTTCTCCACCCACTGGTCTGTAACTGTTGTCTGCATGACATTGCTAAAACGAAATTCCATTTTTGTTTACAATAAAATGTTAAGTACACAGTTCGCACGACATTTATGTTGACACTTGAGTGATTTTACGTTATGTCTAACGAGTACGTTGTGTATGTAATGTGCGGTCCCTTAATATATCTCAATTCAAACATTTTGTAAATTAATATGTTTGAGTTAAATGAAACGAACTTACAAAAACCGTTTCATTTTACAGTGAAATGAAAGGAAAAGTCTTTTTTTTTCTAATAGAAATTCGCAATGTCATTGACATTATGGAAAATGTACATATTTTGGTAGTGGGCATGGGAAGAAGAAAAGATGGTCACGGCTTTAAGCTGCATCAATGAAAGAAATCTGATCGGAGAGGATAGATGCATTGCATCTCTTAAATCTCGTATGGTGTCCGTTTTTAAACCAAGACTTTTTGCATTACATCTTTTCACGTAGCACGTTGTATTAGAGTGTCAGGCACTAGAATGATCTTTTGTCTAGTGCCTCAAACACTTCTCCTCCGATTTTAAAATACTTGGCCGAACAAACAAAATGTTAACTCCTGGATGTCTGCGTTTAAAATTTTGAGTTTTGACAGTTGCTAGGGTAGCAACCGCAAAAAGTGGTCGAAATAGCACCAGAAGTTGCCAGATTTTGAGAATTCTTCTTCACCAAAACCTATGGCATCACGTACAGTTCTTAGTATTCAGTAACTTGTGGCCCGAACATTTCTTGATCCGAGTCCTATCAAGCTTCAAGTTTTAAATTTGAAGAAATTGCCGTTGTCGGAGAACAAAATTTTTCTCTTTGAAATTGTTTTTAATTGCTTCAGGCGCTGTCGAGTCTAAAGTCTTTTCCGACGATGACAGCAATGTGGCGAGAAAAGTTCTTTTGATAGACATCCCTAATGGTGAATAAAGGGGGAAGACCAAAGCACAGTTGGGCCGACCAAATACGACAGCGTCAAAAGCGATTCGGACTAACACAAGAAGAGGGAGGATATTGTTATTGCGAGACCCGTAACACGATCAATGAGAAACTCATAGCAGCCATGAATTAAATTGAATATTCAAACGCTGACCCTGAAAGTCAAAATCAGGAAAATGGCGCTGTAGAGCTCTAGTCCAAAACGAATTTAGGGCGACAAGCGAAAGTACCTTAAATTAACCGTCATATGTAATTTTGTCCCAAGCCATGAAATGGATGAAGCGGAAGCCATTCATTACGATGAGTGCCAATTTTGTGATACAAGTCGAACTAACGAGGGTACAAGTTTGTATTTAAGCAAAAAACGTTGGAAACTGTTATTTTGACAAGTGTAGAGTTGACCCTGGATATGGCGAGAGTAAAAAAAAACAGTATGCAACTGGTTCCAAATGGTTGTGCTGACGGACGGGAATACACCACTCGCCTTCGACTCTGGATATAACTGTCCCAATGAGTCGGACAATATAATTTGGAAGCATGTAAACACATAATGGACTATATTAAAGAATGTTTCGTTGAAATTAACATTATAAACATTACAATCTAGCGAAACCCCTTCAATGTTACTCACTGTTCGTTCATAAAGATCCGGAAATATAAATAATTGTAAATTATATAAAGTAAAACTTCATAAGAATCATTTCCGATTCCCGGTATTTACTTCAATGAATGGCAGACACATCTGAACACAGTCATCACCCAATGGTTGAAACTTAAACTCACCAAAAAACCATACAACATTCCGTTCGACATTAACTTTCTCCAAAAGTAAAGCTTTACCTCTACACAACGACAAATTTTATCATTGACACTATCTCAACACACCGCACATTTTATCCAACACTCAACCCAAGTCTCCATTCTATTATACCTGCTCGACCAAACAATGTTTAATTTTCATTCCGCTTTAATGTTTATCTTTCTTGCAGAAAAAACGAAATTCCGAACGCGACATCTGGCGTAACTCATGGGGCAGCGGCCACAGTCATGCTAGCTCATGCAGCATACACAGCACGGCAACGAATGGCGGTGGTTCTGGTATTGGGAAAGATGATTTCTGGGCTGCACTGCAACCGAACTACAATTATATCATGGACACAAATCTGTTGGATAGTTGCCGTGAAGCACGTTGTGAACTCGAAGGTGCTAGTGCGGCTGCAGCTTGTGTAGAAGAAAATTGTTGTGAAAAGGTAAATAGAATGTTACAATGCATTGTGTGTTTAATGAACACTGGTTGTAATACCGTATGATTGCTACTTTCCGTGTTTAATGTATGAAAATGTGATGGAAAAAGGTGTGTAGTAGGTTGTAGGGTGAAGCAAATTGATAAGCTGTTTGTCAAAAAAAAGAGAAGGAAAAATGTGGAAGTCGTGGTAAGAGGTTGAGTTAATTCTTCCTCAGCTATTTTGCATTATTGATGTTGATTCAACCAATTTCATTGAGGCCCGGACTGGAAAGGCGCATCGTGCATTCTGCTTGAAGAGCACACGAAAATTCTAGTCGGAAGTGACTCAATACAGTAGTTTAGTGTAAAAGAGGCAAGGGCACAATTGGGCAGTCCTGATCAACACATATGGCCAGTGTGGACCTGATTTCATTTCTTGTTAATGAAGCATTTGATGTACTTCGAATATCCACGGAGTCTACTACACAATCGCTTAGCTTAGGATCTAGTTTTTAGGTGTTGAAATAGTTCCTGAAAATAAAATGGTATAGCCTAGGCTCCACGTGTTGAAAGAGTGTAAAATCGAAGCAAAAAATTGAGCTATTGACACAGTATACGCAAAGCTCAAAGCCAATATCAATGAGACTAATTCG
>JANTFA010159938.1:0-10435 GCA_026413405.1 Phytosciara flavipes
ACATAAAGTTGTAAACATCGCGTTTGCTCAAAATGTGGAACATATTTCGTTACTTTTGTGAGTTCGACAAACCTGTCGAAAAACTTTATGAGGTGCGCCCAACTTATGTGTCTGCAATAATTGGCAACAATATCGATGAAAAGCGCGAGGATGAGGAGTGACCCCACGTTGAAGACAGCAACCAAAATCTTTGCAATAGAAAGAGAACTGGACGCTGAGAAAGAATGTTCAATTGAATGCTTTTTTTTAGTTTTCGTTTTTTTTTCGTCCTGGGGGACGTAATATTCTAGGGGGGTGTGCCTTATGTGATTCATAGTGATCATGGGGGGAGGGGGGGTCAAAAAAACCAGAATTTGGCGTGACGTCATTTGTGAACGGCCCCCAAGTGCTGGAGAGAAAGAAAAGTAGTGTTTATTCCCAAACCAGGAAAATCCAACTACTCACTAGCAGAGAATTACAGGCCAATAAGCCTAACCTCTTTCATACTCAAGAGTCTGGAGAAATTGGTAGATAGGTATATTAGGAACGGTTCACTTCAGATCAACAAAATACATCATAAGCAACATGCATTTGCTTTAGGTTGTTTCATTGATATCACGGGTGCATTTAACCATGTTGCGCATGAAGCAATTAGCAGAACCTGTCTAATACATGGTGTTGACGCGGCATTGTAGACTGGATTGTAGTCATGCTGATAAGTAGAATTGTGTCAGTATATTTTGGAGATTCTATCATATCCATAATAACAACCAAAGGTTGTCCTCAAGGGGGCGTGCTCCGGCTCCCCCCTATCTTATGGCTACTCGCTGTTAATGAAATTTTAAAAATAATAAATGATAACAGATAACAGATTTTGAAGGTTTCTCAGATGACCTGGCTACTGTATTGAGAGGTATCAGTGTAAATGTACTATGCGAACTATTACAAACTGTCCTAAATTTAGTTACTAGATGGTGCGACGATAACTATCTTCACTACGAAAACTAATATCAGGGGACTGTTTGCTCCAAAAATTAAAGGAATACCCATAAAAATAGCGCAAGAAGCTCAATTTTTAGGAATAGTTTTTGATGCAAAAATGAAAGACATTGCAAACCTTGATGCACGAATTGAAAAAGCCACAGTTTCACTATAGCAATGTCGAAAAGCCTACGGGAAAATTGGGGCCTAACCCCTAAGGTAATGTACTGGATATACACCACCATCATTAGACCGATTCTTTTATATGGATCCTTTCTTTGGAATCACATTTGCGAGCTACAATATGTACGAGATAAACTAAAGAAATTTCAAAGAGTAGCTTGCTTAGCAATCACAAGTGCCTGGAAATCAATGCCAACAGATGCTCTCGAAGTTCTGCTTAACCTACCACCGCTGCACATTCTAATTCAAACAGAATCTATCAATACTCTGGACAGAATTTGCCAGACATCAAGGTCATCCTCACACAATGACCAATCATACCAAGGTATGACCAACGTTGTAATTTCGTATCACATCACACGATATTCTATGTAGCCCTCAAATCTGGAGGACCCTGAAAAGACAGTGTAAAATTCACTTCTTCGCGTTATTTACAATAAAAAATTTCGTAAGAGGCTCTAGCCTACTCGAAAAATGTTTCTCACTGAACCTCGCACTGAACATTGTATGTTTTTTTAGGGGAAGGTGCAATTCAAATAATGCTCACCCCATTTTCTGGTAATTTTCAATCCCACTCTACCTCTGCACGTTTCACAAATATATATATTTCCTAGCAGAGATTTATATATAAATCTCTGCTAGGAAATTATCCAGGATCTCGCAGTCCGTCTCTGTGTTGATACAAGAACGTTATTCAAGTGAGCGAGTTCGTATAAACCTGGCCGTTAGGATGTTCAATAGACTAAAATAACTACCATGTTCCGACATTGCCATTCTGGCAAATATTTCAGTTGCAATGCTGACAGAATTTTAGAAAAGCTAGTTTTGAAATATTAAGTGAAAAGGAGTGCGCAATTCCCATCCACTGCGCACGTTTTAGCTCGCTTTTCAATAAACAGGTACGTTCGAGCATGAGCACTATTTGACCGCTGCACGGTTTTCAATACCTTTCAAACAAGAAAGTAGAAAACAATTCTCAAGTGGTAAGAGCATTGCCACGGTAAAGCGAAGATCGTGGGTTCGTCTCCCACCGTGGCACCAATTTTTCATTTCAAATTATATGTTTACAAACACACTATACCATAGCACTCACTCATTTGCGCTCTAATGGTCCGTTGTTAAAGCATAACGTATGAAAATATGCCATCAGCGGCCTCAACAAAACACTCATTGTGATATTCAGAAAACGTAACCACCACATTACAGTTATCAACACATCAATCAAGCAAAAGAGAGTTTACGAATGTAACTTCCAAGTCCATGATCAGATTTTGACAAACTTTTTTTTTATTTTCCATTCATCAACTTTGTACGAGCATTACTGCCGGTAATGTCAGAAACCTCAACTAGATCTAGAAAATATCACTATTTCGATCGTATCTCTAGAAAGGTACGACCCATTTTGCTCATCTTCGACTTACATTAGCATTTGTGAATACAAATCAGAGGAAAAAGTCCCATTAGGGATTCGAGTTCGACGTGCTGCAAACGTAAGACTGAAAACATAGGACTTAGTACTTAGTACGGGTTTTAAAATGTGCTCAGAAATACCAGTGCTCAGAAATGGAAATTTCAGATCTAACCAAAGTTTTCATCTAGTGAAACAATTACAACCCTTGCTCCACTCAATTTCTTTACAAAGAAAATCATCTCAAACCTGAGTTGTGAGTCAGTGATGCTGAGTTTTGGTATCACAGTACTCGTAGATTGGCAGGTTTCACTGAACGCGTGAATTTTCAGGCTACTCATAATACTGTCCTTTAGCTTGTCACCGACGGTATGCATATCAACAGAATCTTCATCGGACTTATTGTTCTCTTTGATCGAAGCATTGGCAAAATATTGATTTCAAATCTTTTACTTCAATTCTTTATGCCATCGCTCTGTCTCCTGTTTTAACTGAACTTTTTTCTCCTTAATCAACTTTGGAAACTATATCTACACGCCGTGTCCACATTAGAAGTAAACCATGAATTTCGTTCCACGTATCCCGAAGTATTTGTTTCCTAACTCCATTCTGACTGGACCATTCAATCGGGTTACGACGGGACAGACTAATGTTTGTTTTAGAATTCACAAAGATCAATGAAGAAATCATGAAAACAAAATTCTTGTATTTCAAACGAGTACAATATTTACATCGATTAAGGAAAAATTCGACAAATCAAAACACTAAACGCTCAAGAGAAATCATCGTCAGAATCCATTGGCTCCTGTTTTATTGGTTCCTGTTTGATTTCGATGGAATTCCGAATATTCGCGCACACATCATCGCCCCCATTGAGTCGACGTTTATCCAACGATCGCCAATTATTATCACTTGGTATGGTGCTGCCTCCATACTTATCATATTCCTCCTCATCGCATAGATTCGGCTCTTCTTTAATTTTCACACTTGTGGGCGTTGACGCTGAGATCGGCTTTACAGGCATAGCAACATTCAACGAAAATTCACCGGCGTTTCGAGATTCCACTTCTTGTAAGGACGATTTTGTAAGAGTTGTGTGTTGCCGTGGCGACTTTTTGTGAGGTGACGCATGTTTCTTCTTCGCAGGCAAAACAGTTGCTACTTCAGCGAGTTCTTTGAATAAATCATCTAAGTCTTCGTGCTCAACCCGCTCATTACGATTCCGTGTTTTCCGCTGACTTTGGCCCTTTCGCTCACTTTGACCATTTCGCTGACTTTGGTCATTTCGCTGAGTTCGGCCATTTCGCTGAGTTCGGTAGTTTCGCTGGCCTCTTTCATTTCGCTCATTTCGTTTGGTTTTCAAAACTAAATTTTTGCATTCCTGCTGTAGCTTCAGCAATTCGTCTCTGTCCCGTTTGGGCTTACCGTTTCCCAAACTTTTTGTAGATTTACGGCCAAACATCGAGAGCTCCTCCTTTATCACATAATCGTGTTCCAATTTAATGGAATTGTTAATTCGTTCTCTGTCATTGACTTCCTGCGGTAATAACGTTTGAAGAGCCGACCGTGGATGCGCAACCAATTTGTTTATATTCACCACGGATATTTGTGGAATAGGTTCCTGTACAATGTGGTCGGACCGCTTCTTCTTAACTTCGGGTAACGTCATGAACTGATCCTCCGAATCGACCCACAGTGATTTGTCCTCAATGTCAAAACCATTGAAATGAGATGGTAAGACTAAGGCCATATCACTACACTTTGGTTTTCTTCCTCGACGACCATTCGGCGGATCTATTACAACGTAGGGGATACCAAGGGCCTGCGCTTTTTCTTGTGCTTCTTGGACTCGCCGTTCATATTTGCGTTTATAGTTTCGCATTCGTTCTCGCTCCAAGTAGTGTCGATATCGGATGGGATCACATCTCTGTTTGGCTCGGTATTTTCTCATTTGGGCTGCGTTTGATCTCTGAAATTATTTTGTTTAGAGAAAAATGCACAGAATGAGGAAACGTCCAGGCTTGGTGGTCTCGTGAGTGGTTTTTACCTTCATCATTCTCTCCAGTTCACTTCCACTATCAGGATGAGGCTCGTTGAACGTTGCATTTTCTTGGTTTTTTAGATAATCTGAAGGAATCTGACAATTTGTTGCGGTTGTTGTCTGAAAGAGAATTTAATTTCGTCAATTCGCTGACCATTGTTCATCGTCAAAGCCAATGTGTAATCGGAGGAGAACACAACCGTTCAATTCATTACACCCCACGGTTTGCACTGATTTGGTTGCAATCAAGTTAATTGTTAACAACTGGCCAAAGTCTTACCATCTTCCAAACTTCAATCGGTCAGAAATGGTTAGTCGATTAGATGACTAAAAATTGGATGGAAAGACTGGGAGTGTGAGACTGTGAGCAGAAGTCTACATATGATGTAGATGTGACACGAAAATTGTGTGCCCTCACTGTTGAAAAACACGTAGAGTTAAAAACGTGTAAACGTTGAAGTGTTAGGGGCCATTAAACAGTCTAAATACACATCTCCAAGAGTAACAGTGGCCGAGTCGATTTTTTTGACTATAATTGTCAAAACATGCAGGTGGTCCCTCGTTCAAAGCATCTAAAGAACACATCCTGGAGTGAAGTGATTTATGGACGAGTTGTTGATTATGAAACGAGAAACCCATCATCTGAACGTGTAAGTGCTCTACGACCACAAGTTTCGAAGATATGAGGTGGTCCTTTGTGGTTCTCTTCTTCAAATTTTCTAAATTTCTCTGCAAAGGACCATGTCATTTCTTCGAAACTTCGTATGTTCTTAGGGGTAGGGAGTGCCTAAATCGCGTACAATCAGGGAGAGGTGGTGAAAATTCGACCGTACACAACATCCGTATTTAATGGATGGCCCCTTATCTACGCCTACAGTTAACCTTTTCATTCAAGATTTTTGCATGTCAAGGTGCGAAAGTGGCTATTTACAACCCTCCAAGAAGACATAGCTATTGCCCCTTTACACTATAGCAAAAAAAAAAATCGGCTTTTTTCTTGTCGAACAAATAACTATTTTGATCAAAAAAATCTCGTTTCGTTTAAAATATAAAAGTTCGAAACGATGCCACCGAATTTCAAATTAAACCTCATAATCTAACCTAAAAGTTGTACATGTTCGACAATAACGAAACAATAAAACGGTAAAAAAGGCATACACTGACCAAGGCTTTGACATATTCAAGTAAAACAGGATACGACTCGTATTACGTTAAGAATATTCCTTACATCACTTTGATCGAATCCATTCGATTCCCCATCACTATCACCACTGTCGTAGCAGATAATTTCGTTGAAACGTTTTTCCTCTTCGTTCTCTTCGTCTTCATTCAAAACGATTTCAACTTTTAAACGCGCGTCCATCGCAATCAAAATATACGAAACTTTAGTTCTCGTCGCCCACGGAATAATGGTGTGATAAGAGCAAAGTAGATGATAACGATGACTTAATTGGCAAATTTAGCGTTGACGGTTATCAAAACGAGGTGTATTTTTTGAAACAAATTTACAATCGCGATTTTGTTTTGTACGAAGCACATCGATAACACCTTTTTTTATCCCATGTCACGGTAAACTTCGAACATTTGTCGAAATTCATGAAAGAGCCGAAAGTTTGTTATTTTCCTAGTACTACAATCCGATTCCAGTACAATGAAGAAAAGAACAGAAAAAAACGGTGGCTCTCAGCACACTACACGCAATGTTGTCAAATTAGTCGACTTAGTACGTTGTATAGGATGAGATAGAACGGATAGAGCTACTCGAAAACAAGAACCTTCCCCATTTGATAAGCTCGCCTGACCTCCTATTACCATGATAATTACTCAGTAGATTAGATGTTACCTGCGAGCATTCCAAATCATATCGTCGCATAGAAATTCTACTTTTTAGGTGATGCAACGTCGGTCACAAAATGGTATAAAATCTGGTATAAAATAACCGATGCGGCGGTTGACAGTCAGTCTGCACTCTAGTACAACAACGGAAAATCTGTTATGTTGTTGCTTTGACATTACGAATCATCAACAACCATTTTACTTGGCAACATGTAAAAAATTTGGGTGTCGAACATTTTTCTTTTGCTTTGGTTTATTTTTCTTTTGTTTACATTTTCGTTTGTACCTTTTTTCCCTTTCCTTTTACGTCGACACAAAGCCAATAGTTTTTTTCGTTGAAGTAATGCTGGAAACGGTCTGAACGACAACAGAGTAGTTCCCTAGCAATTCGTTGTTCTTCTGCTAATGTTCCAGTAGTGACGAAGTTCATGACTTTTTATCAATGAGGATCGCAAATATGGGTAAATTGAAATTCGATTGTGTGTTCCACCAGTGTCGTTCATTCAAAACTAAACTTTCTGTTGTAGCCGAAACGGTTCTTCGTACCAGTTTACGAGCCCCAAACATATCGCAGCTGTCTCCTACACCATCGCTAAGTGTGTCAAATACGTCAATATCGAACGGCGTCTATCCGTCGGGGACACAACCATTGGAGTCACCAGCGTCATCGTCCCACTCACCGGGCAATTCAACACAGGCAGCCGCAGCTCAACGCCTTCAATTGTTGAAGCAACGTAAAACGGATCTGGAGAAAATTCTTCTGGAAAAGAACAGTCTGTTGCAGCAGTTGTGTCGTCAGGAGGCCCAGATCATTGGCTGCTATGACTTCGAGTCGACGGACGGTAAATCGTCAACGTTGAGACGTAAAGTGAACACGGCCTTTAAGTTGCCGGAAAATTTGTTGAACGGCACCACGGACAAGGAAGATGAAATCAACAAATTGCTGCTGGGCAAACAAATTCAACAGCAAATATCGGAGGCATCGCTGAAGCTGGCTAATGATTTGTCTCAGACGAAATCGATACGACGCACGCACAAAAGCAATTTCGATGCGGCTCAACAGAAACTGACTTCGATAAATCAAAGTCTGACTGCACTGAAGAAGCGACAGAATTGTGATGTGTCCTCGCCGTCGTCGGCAATGTCTTATCCGAATCACTGCAAGCAAGCTTCACCCATTCTGAAGAATGTCAATGACAGCAAATACGCAACGAACAACAACAATTTCCTGCATATAACGAGCCAGGGCTCACCGACACAATACAACAACAACAATTTCATCGGCAGTGCCGTCAATTCGCATCAATTGCTCATGAAAGTGTACAGCGGCAATATCAGTCCGAACATCAACAACAATCACAGCACGATGATGCAACGGCGAAATTCGTTGATTTCAAACACATCATCGACCAATCTCGATGTAATGCCCACAACGCCGACTAGTTCCCGACATCATCGTCAGGAGAACTTAACCGCACCATTCGACTATGCCGGTTATCATCATGTGCATTACAATGTCAATGCTTCCAACAACAATAAACCCGATTTCTCCATACCAGACACTTCGATCAGTCCGCATAAATTGAAGAAAACCGCTCTGCTGGACAACGACTACAATTTGCAGCGATACTCACCGATATCATGCGAAACCGACACATTCAACTACCACAATCACTACAATCAATATTCACCCGGTGACATTATAACAACGGTGTCGCCGGAATTCCGGTCATCACCGCAAATGAATCGATTGATGCACTCCGGTCAACATGTTATTCAGACGAGACAATTGCCCAGTCATGTACCGCACACACAACCGATGATGATACAGGCTCAACGAAATCCATACAGCCAACGGTTAGATGTTGTCGTCGATGATTCTGTGACGACTGATCAGTTGAATGGTAGAATAGTCTCGCCACCAATCACTTCGAAGGGAACGCTAATGGTACATCAAGGATTGGGCGGATATTGGATGACTTTGGACAACAACGAAAGAGTTTGGTGTTCGGTGGATCGGTGAGTTGATTTTTGATAAGAAAGACTTTTCTAGGGCAGTGAACATCGTCCACCAAATGAAATTTCTCTCTTCTTTCAGATTTGCCAGCCTTGATCGCAAAGGCCAATCGTTAAAATTGCGAAAGCAGACACCGGTCACTCTGCAAAAACAGCCGACCATTTCTACGTCCCTCGGTAACATCGAACACATTTCGAAGCTGAACATTGACGAAAATTCCGACAGCCTGTCCATATCGTCGATGAACAGTGAACAGAAGAAATTCAAGGAACGACCATGGTAAGTGTGATGCGCTACGCATTGCCAAGAAATTTACTTCCATCACTAAAATATCGTCTCAACTGGTCTAGGATCGAAACATCTCTGGACTGTGCGCCACCCAAACCGATCGACGAACGACAACGAAAACTTATGACACCATCTCCGCCACCTCCGGTTTTGCATCAACGCGAAAAGAAAAAACTGTCGTCACACTCGATGCATTCACCGGGTCGTAATAACTACATGTATGCCGGTCCATCGAACTCATTCCACAACGACAAGCAATTACAGCAGCAGCAGCAAATGTATCACAGTGCTCTGGATAGGAACTTTAGCAATTCGGCATTAGCATTGGCACCGGGAGCTAAATTGGTTGCACACAAACCGACGGATTTCCATCATCATCAAACGAAACCCTTACCGATCCCACCGAAACAACCATATCCATTACCATCGCCCACAATCAATGCGTCCCATCCAAATCAACATCGACTAATCCAACAACAGCAGCATCAGCAGCAACTGCATCATCAACAGCCAACGTCTCCGTCCCGTCCACCACAGCAATTGCGACGAACAGCATCGAGTGCATCATCAACGTCGACCAATTTGCTGACCAATCCGACCAACATTGAAATCGAATCGCCCAAAAATATGACCGTTGTGCAGCCGGCTAAATTTCAGCCATACAAAGAGGAGTCCAAGCCATTCGAAATGTCAGACTTCTACAAATATTCCACCAAATTCCGGCAAAAGAATGCTGGCAATGATGCGGCAGCCGATCCATAAGAGGAGTGCAAAATTTAGTACGTTGAATTCTATATGACTGAGCATTACATTCCGTTAGAGTCAACCGCACAATAAATCCCACCCAACCCCCATACGGTAGATAAACATTCAAGGCAATAAGAAAAAGAGAATTTTCGTTTCGTTTTAGGGAGACCATATCGTTTAGATCAGATCTAGAGGGCAGGTCGTTTTGGCTTTCTAATTTTTTTTTAATTTTTATTTTATTTGCTAGAATAATTTTGTGAGTTTTAAAAGACGCTTGACAGTAAAATGATGATGATGATGAAGAGCGAGCATTTTATTATAAATTTCGTTAAATTATATTGGACGTACATTTAGGATGATGATGATCATGATATTAGTCCGTACTAGAAAGGATATGTAAATCATCGCCACTTTGGATTGTAAATGAAATTTTTTTTTACTTTAACCATTCAAAATACACACACATCACACAAGCAATAGAGCGTAGAAATGATGATGATAATTGTTAAGCCGGAGAGAAATTTTTCTATTAAACGATTTTTTTTGTAAAAATGGGTTTCTGTTATCGATATAACAACGACGACAAATAAGAAACTCGTCTTTAACTAACGCGAGTACGATTCCAGTGATTTGCGGCGTAAGGCTCAAAACAAGTCAAGTCAGATTGAGAAAGAAAACATAAGGGGGACCCGTACGAGTAGAGGACGGTATACAGTTAGGTGTCTATAGAACTGCCCTGCAATGTTTCTTTCAATCAGTTTACAGCAACTTCGAAAGCCCCGTCCGAAGTCTCATTTATAAACTGAACTCTGAAAACAATTCATCAAAGTCAGGCGACATTTGTTTGCGATATAGACCAAAAACATTAAAATCTAAAATGGTGGCTGTCGGCCCTTTTCTTAGGTCACCGAAAACAGTTCTACCGCTTAACGACCATCACTACCTTTCAAGCAAA
>JANTFA010159949.1:0-10434 GCA_026413405.1 Phytosciara flavipes
TGAGGACGTTTTTTTCACCAAGTTTTCTTGAAAATGGTGAAACGACGTAACGTTCGATGTTCTTCAGCAGTAATTGTACTTGTAGAGTGAGAAATAAAGAAGAATGAAAGTATCATCTATAAACAGAAGTATTCAATTAAAGTTAGTCGAGTTAGTTGCAAGACAACAGGAATGCAATAGGCTCATTTAGTAAGAAAAATCAATTCGTTGGCAACAGTGAAATAACAGAAGAACTTGTAGGAGAGTCTTCTGATATGTTTGTATACGTCTCAGAGGCAACACGCTTTCAACACTCTACTCTGTTACAAACGATTGAATTGAAGAAGAATGATTGAAGTGAGATATCCTCGTAGGGCTCGTACATAAAGCAAGTGTGCGCTTATGGGGGAGGAGGTATTGGCAAACGCTCGCATTGTGACATGGGCGAATGGGGGAGAAATGAAATTAGGACGTCCACTTTTTCCTTGTAATTTTTACGACTTTTAGGTATTGAGAAAAGGAAGAACTTGACTACCCAGTGTACATTGATTCTAATCTTAGCTGCAGATATGAGCTGGCTATCAGAATTTCGGTTCTGTGTATTCCAAACCAACAATTTCCATTAGATCTATAACGAACCGAAAACTCATATTTTCCGACACACAGATGCGGAATTTTGGAAACCGACACATTTTCTGTTCTGTGTTTTGCTAAAGTTTTGTGATTTCTCCATATGAAAAAATAAGCGAAATTCATGAAAACCCTAGTAAACCACAACACAGAAAATGTGTCGGTTTTCAAAATTCCGTGCGTGTAGCAAAATACAGCAGGGTTGTCAAAGCCCCGGTCAAAGCTGATAATGAGAAAATGGAGTGACTACTTGAAAACTTTTATTACAATGCGGAAGACTATGCAAATTTAGCGTCTTTTTATATTTGTCGGTTCGGTATGAATCAATTCATTTTCTTCGAGGAATTTTATTCGATATTTTTTGGCAACGAATTTTCGAATATCATATTACATTGAAAGCCCTGCCATGGTTTTGAACACGTCGCTGCTTCTTTCGATGACAAATTAACAGTGTATGAAACAGACAGAAACAGGAAGACTACAGTTAGCGCCATCCACGCTTTAGCTTATCGTTCTCGATGAATAGTTAAGCTTAAAGACAAATGGGAAATTTCTGATATTAGATTTTGGTTAAAACGTCCCCCGGGGAAAAGGAGTATGAGAAAATAGTCACAGCGTGACTAGGGTGTGGGGGTATCAAAACATCCGGGGGAAACTCGGATGTTCTTTATGGAAACAGGACAAATTTGAAAAACTAACTGCGGTTGTAACAGATCACTGCTCAACAACATTAGGCTACAGAGGCTTATCAGGCCCACTAGAGTTCAAATCGACATCACCCTGTGTCTCACTCACTTTTTTCTACCCCTAAACCTAGTGTGGCCAAATTAGAAGGTAGAATCAATAAGCGGAAATCAATTCAAAGCCTAAAGTAACAATTACAACTAGAATACAAGAGTTCAGTTCTTTCATCTAGCGAGTCCACAAAAACATACATACTTCACAATAGTAAACAATATTGCAAGACACATTACAATACAACAACTCTATACGTTGACGTTGTCGTTTATAAGAAATACATTGTTTAAATCATATTTTGAAGTAGAATATTCCGATTTGGTATCAAACACTAGGTGCTTGTTTAAGCACAAGAAGTAGTAGATTCAAAGATCATAATATTATGGCAGGTGCACTCATTGCTTTCAAAATATTTAGAAAAATTGAGTGAAAGCAATGCACCATTCAATTACAATGAGCCTTAAAATAATTGCATGAAAATTTCAAACTTCTTTTTATGTGTGTGATTCAAATGCATTGTCGGATTGTGGTATTTTAGATACGCAACTGGCGTTGCTGAAAGAGAACTGGAATTATAACTACAAATACAGCCCAGCAACTGAATCTAATTAAATTCCAGGTTCATAACTCATATCAAAGAATAACAGCTGAAAGAATATTCTTTTAATTTGTTAGAATTTGTGTGTATTGTAGATACGTATCAAAATTTAAATTGAATATGAAGAGGATATAATCGGGATATTTTGGGAACTCATTGTTAACGAAGACATTCAAGAAACATTAGCCACTCATTCAATTTATGTCAAATATAATATGACATGAAACTGGCTCTTGTCTACAAGAACAACATAAGCAGCAGCATTACACAAGCATTATTATTTGGAAAACAATTTATTTGTGATAAATGGAAAAGGAGTTGTTCGGATAAAATATTCAGCTTCTTATGCATACTTAATTTTAAGCACTTCCATGAACGACGACTTGAAAAGCTCAACGCATAATCCAATTATATGTTCTCCTAATTTCGATAAATATTTTCAATTATCCTCGAGTTGTTTGTTCGGTTTTTCTTCCAGTCCCTCTATTATTGTGAGACAGAATAGACAGCTAGACAGAACAAACAGACATTATCATTACCTATACGCGCGTTAAGTCACTACAATAAATACGTACCCGGTGCTTATAAATATACTTTAAGAATATTGTATCCACACAAAGCTTCAACTCTAAATCAAAATTGTAGAGAGGTCATCCACCAGACCGTTTATTCATAATAATGACAAATAAATAGATGTAGACACCGTGCATTCGAAAGGATTTGTCGTCCAAATGTAAATATAATTCGTTGGAATTGGAATTTCTACCTCATTTACTACAATTTTTCGATTGTTGAACTTTGAAGTCAATAGTTGGAAGAAGTGAAAACTTTTAAAGTGGCGAGTATCAAATCGCTTAACTCCGGTTAAAAACTGCAGAAATTCAAATACTCGTTTGAGCATAGAATGAATTTCAATTGAGTTTAAAGAAAAGCAGCTCCTCCTGCCATCAATGAATTGAAAAGACTTTAATTTGCAATGCTGATCAGCGATGCACAGATAAAAGTACTATCGAGTTAATTGACTATGTCATTGGCATGTTATGATAGCAGAATTACGTTGAATAGAAACAGAAGACCAATTAAATTGTACGACCAAAGGGAATGGTAATAGATTGTTTAAGCATGTAATTAGTTGAGTTGATTGATAATTAAAGGGAAAAAATAGCGGGCGAGGGAGAACACTACGCTTCGCGAAAGTATCTATTACACGTGATGAGTCGCAATAGATATTTGTAAAAATTTGCAGACCCGTACGAGCAATGTACGACACATAGCTGGTTGTTCATAAAATGCATGCATCTTAAAACTGCTCTGCAACATTCTTCAAATCATTCAATTTAAGCTCATCCCTTGTTAAAATTGCTTACATCAATTCAGATAGTCCCGTACGAAGTCTAATTGGAAAATTGAACTCCGAAAAGATTCATCAAAATCAAGTTGAATTCAACTGAGATTTGGCCAGAAAACATCGAAACTGGAGTTCCACTTTGGGGTCATCATTGCCTTTCATCATGAAAATCGGGTGAAATTTACTCGAGATATCGACCAAAAGAACTCTATTTTCACAATACGGCCGAGTAGCAGAACTTGGGCTCACTCTATGAGCTCTACCTTCCGTGCCAGAAATCCGATTTTGACATTTTCCTCCTGGTGTAGTCAATAATCGGAATCGGTGAGACTTTTCTTAGAGCAACCTTCATGGAACCTTATCTGGTATACTAGTGACCCTCCTTCGAATAAATCAAACATGCTCTAAGGAAGGACCAACGGATTTCGAGATATTTTAGTTTTAAGTTTGTTAGTCACGGGACAAGGTCACGAATTCATACATTTGAGAATACGAAGTGACTATTCGCACCCGGTGCGAATAGCCGGGCAACACGGTAAATGCTACTCGCACCAAAATCATGTTTTCTGAAAGTGGAACTATGATTGTCGCAGTATTTCTCATTTCAAATGAATTAATGCTACTAATTATATAATTAGCCGTACAACACAGCCGAAACTATTGGCGCACGCAAAAAAAAGTTCGGTGGCCTTAATTTGGGTGCAAATAGTTTCGGCTGTGTTGTACGGCTAATTGCACCCGAGTGCGAATAGCATCTTCTGTGTTGTTTGTGCGAATAGCCAGCACCCAGGCGCAAATAATACCCCATTTGGGTGCTATTAGCATTGGCTGTGTTGTACGGCTGTTCGCATTCGGGTGCGATTAACATCGGCCTTGAGAATACAAATCGAAGGAAAAAAGTCCAATCAAGATGGGTTCCAATTTACTCAGGGATTCGAGTTCCACGTGTTACAAACGTAAAGAGTACTGGTCTAAAAATGAAATCCACTTCGTTGGATTAAAAGCTATTTCCATGAATGGAACTTTTGCCCCATAAATTATGAACAAGATTTTATGTTCTGTAGCAATTTTACGTTTACACCAAATGGATATTTACGCCCGCGAAATGAATTTTATCTATTGCAATGCTGAAATATTCACAATTGGTACCCTTGTTCTGAAGGACATATGTTTGGGCATGGTATTTGTTTTGTGTCGAGAAAATATTTTCACATTTGTTCACGGATAAATTGTAGCACTTGGACGATTTGCCCAGTTGAAATGTGGAAAGTGTCATGTCATGTCGTGTTGATGTTTCAATTTGATGAATTTTAAAAGTCGGTCTTTATGGTGATTTCAGCGTTGCAGTAGATAAAATCTTGCTACTAACATGTTAGTGAATAGAGGTTTTGCGCACACGATGTATTGCCGCACTAGATCCGCTCGTATTGGCAATCTTAAATCTAGTGCCGAAGACATCACCATTTACTAGCTAGTCAGCAAAATAGCTGAATGCGCACTACAGTACGTAAAAGATGAAAATTAGCTTCATCCTCGCATACTCATTCAATTTTAACAATATGCACAAAAGAATGAAAAATGCTAAAATGCATTTTCAATTTATGAAGTTTCCATTAATTTCTCTTAAAAATTCAATACATTTCAATCGAACAATGCGGGCTTACAATAATTTAATGCTGCTTTACGAGAGGATTGCTAATTTTCATTTTAGCGAATCTATTTTTCTATGGTAGTGCTTTGTGTTCGGAACGTGGGCTACAATGTGGAATGCATATATATTTAGAAAGGAGAAATCCAACTCCCGCATAATCACGTATGCTTACCAGTCCATTAGGATTATAAAATGAGGAATTTTTTGATGTTATTGTGAATAGACTATGAATGGAATTCAAATGACGTCTAAAATTTGTATACGAATCTCTCGATCTGGAATTTACTGGCAGTCAAAACATGAATGGGTAGTCTGCTTCAGTTGCTTACTAGCTGATCTTCTGCTTATCTTCGTTTAAAAGGTTTCACCACGCTCTGGCGGCGCGGCGTGTAAGCAAGCAGTAAGTTTATATGAGCTCACTAGTGACTGATAAAATTGCTGAAAAAAAGGTTAACATATATAGGTGTGCGGGCGGACCAAATTTTTTTTTGCCCGCCCGCCTCGAAGCTTAATTTAAAAAAGAAATGCCCGACCCATTCAGAGCTTCTGATCGCTAAATACATTTCAATAATTCCCCCATTTGCCGAGCAGAAGTAAGTAAAGCACAGTACTTCATTGCTTCCACCATTGTAGATCTAAATTCGTAGTATTGAAGTGTCGTTAAAAAGCAACTATCCTAAGTCCACAGATTTACTAATTGACACTTTAAATCTACATTGTGATGGACTATGGTTACAAATCAATTGGCTTGGTGTACTTATGACACTAAATGATGATATTCATTGGCTCTGAACGAATATTAATTGCATTGAAGCTCTTGCAGCTTGCATATTTCTGGCACTCAATGTCGAGTATTTTACATTATATTCCGATATCTACATATCACACAAATTTGAAGATTATCCTGTTCAAATTTGTGTGATGTATGTAGCCATCGAAATATAATGTTAAACTACTCGACATTGAGTGCCAGAAATATGCAAGCTGATTGGAATTATGCAAAATGTGCCTGTGTTTATATGTAAAACACAAAGTTAATCAATTCTAATCGCATTTGAAAAGTTTATTAATATTCATAGCAGCAATATGTTTTGCTTGTCATAAAGTTTAATGATAAATTCCGATTGAAAAATTCGAAAATCTTTGTGAACTTTGAAGCTGTAAATAAAATGTTTTGAAGATATGAAGTTGATTTACGTTAACGTTGCTCGTCCATCAAGAAAATAATGTATTTTCTAGCGGTACTGGAATAGCAATCTCGGGCCATATCAGTCACGTTGTATAATTCTCTTGACTGTAGTCAAGGGTTTTTGACCGACGAAGAATTAAGTTCTTGAGGTCGAGTTCGGAAGTGGACATTGTCGTAGTAGTGAGACGGGAGTAATTCTAGAAAGACATTTTCTTGTGAATCCAATAACTGGGTTAAATTCTGACCAATTTCCAAAATAGTTGTTTTATTCGACAAAGAATGGAATTCTTGACGTTGAGTTCACAGATGGGCAACATCGAAGTAGCGAGATGGTAGTGTTCGAAAAAATTTTCTGATTTTCTAGTCATTTTGACTTTCAGAGCCAGAGTTTAACTATTTTATTTTATTCATGGTCGGTACGCGTTTTTCATTGATCGTGTTCGAGTTTCGCATTCGCAATTACCTCCTTTTCTTGTTGCGATAGCCCAAATAGCTTTTGTCACTGTCGCATTTGGCCGGCCCAACTGTGCCTTGGTCTTCCCTTTCTACTCACTTTAGGGATGTCTATCGGAAAAACTTCTCTAATCACTTTACTTTCATCGTGGGAGTAGACTTTAGCAAACCATTAATTTCTTTCGTTTTCGACTTTGTTGACGATGATTTCGTCTATGCTCAACGTGCTCACTCTTGATGTGATCCAACTTTGTGGCGCCAAGAGACATTTTCATATCCGTTGTTGTCAGATCGCTTCCATACTTTTCATACATAGTTGAGCAATGAGTGAGTGCAGGTCGTACCACCGTTGAGTAGATTGATCGAAAGTACTTGTTAGGGATCAAGCATGACATGTATGGTATCATTGCAAAGCTTAGAAAGTTAAGTATTGAATTGAATTAAGTCTACAATTGAAGTAGAAGCTGTAGAAGAAGTAAGTACTGTCCCATAAGCATATACATCGAGGACCCTACCCTACCTAAAGAAGAGCCGGGAAAAAAGAGGTTCCACATGCATGTTTTTCAGAATTTTATGGCGGTTCAATCGAGCCATCAACCAATGAAATGGCTTCAATTTTGATTGGTTGAATATTTCGCAAACTCATTCTTAAGCTTACGTCAAATGAAAACACAGCATACAAAAATCCATTGCGAAATTCTGTCAGTCAAGGGACCCGACCCGCCCAGAAAATGGGACCTAGTTGAATAAAATGTTAATCAGTGCTGGCATAATTTTGAGGCTGTGAGGTGAGGTGAGATTCAGAGTTTTAACGAAAAACTTTTGTCGAATAATAATATTGCATGCAAATAATTCGGGGAAACTCTTGATTGAATAGTGAAAAACTGTTTTTAATTGAATAATATTATGAATATCATGGTAGAACGTTGAGTCCTTTTAATGAGAATAAAAACAAAACTTTCACAAAAGTAGGAGGAAAAAAGGAAGGTAGAAAGTTGAGCAAAACAAAAGTAAACCGAATCGAATTTTCTGTTACGCTTCTCATGTTCGGGGTAATTACTTTCCCATTTAAATTAATGAGCGAAGATAAGTGGAGATGTAACGCCGAGTTTACGGTTAGATTTCCCTAATTAAATAAGGATTTCGGGTATGATAGATCGTAAACATCCTACCTTTGCGTAGGCAGATAATTAAATTCGTTTCCTTTTGAACCCTCAAAATGGCACATTTTCTGATTAAATCTTTTGTCGTAAAATTAAAACCAATGATTTCCCTCAAATAACACTAAAATTACAAATTCTTTCTTTTCAGGACGCAGCAAGTGAATCCAAAGTGAAACAATATGGGCAATCACCAATTCGGATATGAACAGTTACGTACGCCAAAAAGTTCGTGAATGGCTTCTGAAGATCACTTCGAATAGAACGTTATTTGACCAACAACAAAACGATAAAACGCACAACTACCCATTCGCCAATGAGCAGATCGAATTCACAACGAACATGGACATGGACACGGATGCTAATAGCTTCTTCAACAAGTATAATCTAAGCCAATACAATATTACACAGGGGAATTTCGTAGCATTTTTGGAAATACTAAATATTTCCAAATTAAATTTATCCAAACCCCATCCACCGCCTAAATATGAGATTGACTCTTGTGATGAATATTGTAGCTCGTTTCACGATGTCATTTCGGGATACAAATCCTTTCACGGATATGTTTCGCTCGTGGTTAGTATAGGCAATATGATACATTCTTCTATGATACTTCTCAGAATTCAACAAAAATTTAATTTGTGCTCAGGTATGCATATTCGGAACAATTGCCAACATATTGAATATCATTGTACTGACCCGGAAAGATATGAGCAAAACCCCAATAAATATGATACTGAAATGGCTCGCTGTGGCTGATATGTTTGTGATGATAGAATATATTCCGTTCTCATATTTTCATTACATTGCAGCAGGTAAGTTACAAAAAGAAAAATCAGAGAGGGGGACCACACTGAGAAGAGTTGCACGCCAATAAAATGAGTTGCAAAAGATTTTTTTAAGGGTAGCATAGGCACAACGGCAGGCGCGCCGACTTCCACGGGTAGCCGGGACAAATGCTCCCAACGAGATTTCAAATTATTAAAAATTTCCCTTGTGAAATCTCCTTTTTTGCCGAACACGAGCTTCTAGCCCCCAACGAACCCAACGGAAGTCGGCGTGACTGCACAACGGATACACCCGTACATTTGATTTTTGGTTGTTCTTTTTGTAAATTTGAGGATAATAGACAATGACAAGATTCAACAATGTAGAACAATGTAACGGCACCTACGATACGCCGATATTCGAGAGTGTCAATTTGATTATTAATTCATTAATATCAATCGGAAAGCTTTTTATTTTAAATCTCTCGACGAAACACAACGCCGTGAGAGGAGCACCGATTCACAATTGTGAATTGAACGCTAGCAGATGCCCTAAGCTTTGTATTTAATTGCGAGGACGAGAAGAACCTCCTGCACCATCTGACAAAACCCAAAGAGATTGGGTTGCACCCTTCGTCACACTTACTAAATGTTCAGATCACATTAACATTCGTTCCTAACAATCTCAGATTGGCGGTATCGTCAGAAATGGAAGACAAACTCGCTCCTATGTCAGATCTCTAATGAGACAACTGATACTTTTGCGTTTTGTTGAAGTTCAGGTCAACTGTTTCGTCTAGGACCCATGCCTTTAAAGTTTCAATTTTCAAGCTTAGAGTATCTACAATCAGCAAATTTATATTTTACATACTGAAAAATTTCAGCTGTTTTTTCAATACAAAATACATTGACAAAACAGCTGAAAATTTTCGTTGTGTAAAATTTAAATTTGCTGATTGTACCATATCTTTGCGAGCTTTGTTTGCATCATCTTTCTTTGGCACTTTATCGAACTTATATGAAAACTTTCAATCCAGTGACCCATTTTAAAGCCCATCCCGATGGCAGACAACTTCATAAGTAGATTCCTATGCCATACACGATCAAATGCATTTGAAAAATCAAGGGCTGCCGCTTCAGTCTAACCATAGAAGTGCAAGGACTGGCTCCACAGCTGAGTGAGGTACACAATCATATCCATATTGCCTATCGTGTATAAGGCCATTCTCTAGATAAATCATCAAGTTTTGCTTGTTTATCTTTTCCTCATCTTTAGCTAATGCAGAAATTATTGCAATTGGTCGAACGGTTTCCTTTCTTCTTGAAAACTGGTTGAACATTTGTCAACCTCCAGTTAGTCGGAAAGATGTTAGAAGAGTATGACAAATGAAATAGCCGAGCGAGTGGCTGGGAGAGTGCAGAGCTGCAGTATTTAAGAATCGTGGGAAGGCCTCTTAGTACGATGCTGAAAACCCTGGCCTTGAAGTAAATTTCCTTTATCCTACACCTTACAGAAGGTATACCCAGCGGCCTTTGATCAGTAGGGCTCTTCGCGCAAATCTTAACAAAAGCATGGGCTTTAGAATTTGAGTCAACAATCGGGTTACCATCACAGTCTAGTCGCACGCGGAAAAAAAATTGCAAAGAAGTTCCACTTTCATTGCAGCCCCCCTCGACAATAATAATATGTTGGCGCATTTCAAACGAAATTTTCTCCATTCTTTCTCTTCGCTTCTTTTCTTATTATAGAAGGACATCGATACACCTACAGTATGGCAACATTCTTGCTATTCCACATGAATTTCACGCAAATTCTACATACGATATCAATTTCATTAACCGTAACATTGGCTGTCTGGAGATACGTAGCAATAAAGTGAGTAGCATTGATTCTATTAATTGTACGTTAAATGAAATTTAA
>JANTFA010159960.1:0-10434 GCA_026413405.1 Phytosciara flavipes
TAGGGATGACCCCAGAAGGTTTGCCCTTACTCCGGGAGTCGGAATCGACGTGTTACAAACGTAAGAGTAAAGGCATGGACCCTCGTACTTCGTACGGGTCTAAACACTGTAGTGCCACCTAAGGCGAACTGTACAGAACGCTGTACTACCAGTTGTAGCATGAGACAACGAAGATTGAGAACTTGGTGCATGACTCAACGAGATGAGCAGAAACCAAAGTTCCTTATGCGCGGTAAGCTTACCTGAAACCAGTTTATTGGTACCGTTACGTTACCCTTAATATTTATTCAGGTCCTTAGCATCGTTCCAAAGAGTCATTCAGGCGTAAAAATCACCACATCATCGAAAATGTAGAATGGAAGTTTTTCCGAAAATTGACAAACTCCTGTGTCAGAAACAATCACACACAGTGAGAATGGTTCACTTGATATCTTGGTTTGAAGATTTTTATTATGACAAGGTGTGCTGTGTGTCCAAGTGCACCGAAACTAAGCCATCCGCTCATGAGAAAATTCACGATTTTTGAAAAATTCCACATGAGCGGAGAACTGAAACGATGCAGGTAGAATCCAAACGAGAGAGAGACCAGTTTGTTAGCTGAGACTAGAGGTGTGCACCGCAGATTTTTAGCTAATTTTTCAGCGCGGCGCCGCCGAAAAAAATTGACCCACGCCGCCGCCGCCGCCGATTCATTTTGCGTCGCGCCGAAATGTTTTTAATAATAGGTAAAAAATGCTTGAGAATCAATCATGAAGTCGAAAAAAAAGAAGTTTCTATTCGCAAACGTTCGTCGAATAACCATGTCAGAAACATATACAACGTGAGTCACTAATATGGTCTTAACATATTTGATGAACCATTCAAAACTCATGCCATTAAGCAGCGTATCATTGCTAGTGTTTGCTATTCCAGCTACCTAGGAAGCAAGTCTAAAAAAGTCTGACTAACAACTACCTTCGTCTACATTTAACTCTCGATCAAAGATACACAACGTTTTGACCAAAACAGCATGAGTGTGTGGACGAAGGTAGATAGGCAAATTTCACAAAGCTTCAAATACCTGAAAAATGAATCAACAAACGTGGAGTTTAATTACGTCTTTTTCGAGATATATATGATCATTTGAGTTTTGGTGGATTTTCGACTGTATAGCTCCGGACCCCAAGACTCATACATAACGATTGCGATCACCTAAAAGATTATGTTTCGAATAGGAGGAGAACAGACAAGCGATTTTCAGTTGCTGAGGTGGACAATTATACGATAGGAAACGCAGCATATTGGTCCACCCTAACCACTGTAAATCTCTCGTCTGTTCCGAACTTTATCAACTTGATTTGTTAGTTTTAACTTCTGAGTTTGTTTCGATTCAAATTTTTTGAAATTCAAACTTTTTTCCATCGATCTTTGCAATTTGATGTTGGATTTATTCAAATTTTTTATAGAAGTTTTTTGCAATTACATTTTTCGGCGCGCCGCAAAGCACGCCGCCGCCGACTCAACATTTCTTTCGACCCGCCGCCGCCGACTTTCGAACAATCAGCGCGCCGCCGCCGACCATTTCAAAATCGGTGCACACGTCTAGCTGAGACCAGTTGCCGCTGGAGGTATAGCTGTCAAAAATAACAAAGGATGAACATCACATTCATATAATGATAGTTTTGACATCTACACCTCCATGAGAGAGAATTGAGCGGCACGTTTTACGTTAAAGTAGTATGTTCTCTGCGCTCTTTGGAAGGTCCATAGTTTTAGAGTTAAATGAGAAACCTTTTCGAAAATTATTCAAGTTGTAGGCAAACGGACCTTACCTTTCCAAAATGTGCCTCACCTGAATTTTCACTGAGTGTTAACTGGTTGCATGTCAAACATTTATGAATGAAATCAAATTGACTGGTCACCACGCTCTGTTTACAAACAAAACAAATTTTGACTTGTGTCTTTAAGACCGAGATCGCATGTCACTTAGAGCTTTATGTATTCATCGGGAGACCAGTTAAATTTGACTAGTCTTTCCTCTCGCTAAACACTCTTAAAGTAGGACGCCACCACATGTCCCAGGTATGACTTCAAATGAATGAAACGTCTCGATGTCTTTCTTATCTTAAAAAAGTGACATTTATATTGCTAAATTTGCATGATATTCTTTCACATAATTAAATTTAAATATTTTTTTTTGTGTTTTTTTTTCTGTCATCAAGCATGAATGCATAATTATAATATTGGGTGGTGGTTTTCCTTTTTAAGTAAACAAACAAACAAAAAAAAGGTTATTACAAAGGAAGTTGTACCTTTGATCATCTCGTATCATTATATCGGCAACTCAAAATTGTAAAAAAACATTTTTATATCAAAATGATTCCTTGCGACAAGATGTGTGTTAATTAGAAATAAATTACAAAGAGAAAAAAATTTCTAGTTTCGAGTTTCGCGGATTTGGTTTTTTTCAAAAACAAATCTCTCTTTTCGAGCTTTGTTGAATTTCAACGACCGCCAAATCAATTTACCTTTCATTAAAAATTGTCCATTCAATTGCAAACGATTATGAATTCTGTAATTTGGGGGATGTGTGTGTGTGTATGTGTGTGGTATACACGGTTGTGTGGTGCACAAAACAAATCATTGCAAACAGAAAAGTTAGGAAGAGGAAAAAGAAACAACAAAAAGAACAAAACAAATCACTTTCGAAACTCTCGCTCCCTCTCACCCCAACTCCTTCCTTCTTTCCTTCCTTCCTTCCTTCGTCCGGATGAGAATTTAAATTAAGCAGCGTCCACTCGTTTTTCTTTCCATTTTTCTCGTTCAAACTCGTAATATTTCACACGCTTTGTTGTAACAGATCGCAATCCAGTCCGGTTGTGTTGCACCCCATTGTATTTGATTCACTTCACCTTCGGCCGCTGTATACGCCAATATGGGGTCTTCGATAGCCCGCGGCATCTGTTGTATGTCCCATATCAATGCCTGATGGTCATCGCCGGCCGTACAAATGTGACAAGAACTAAAACGAACACTACGACTTAAACCTTATAAGATCCAAACGAAATCACAGCTCTCTTACCTGTGCGGAGCCCATGCAATGCCGTTCACGCACGCACGATGATTGCTTAGCCGGGCCACTGGCGTGCACGGAACTCGAACGTCCAATATTATCACTTCACAGCTGTCCATCGCAACGGTGGCTAAATAGTTGGGATCTTGTTTGTTCCACGCCAGTCGCAACAACGGCGTATGTGCAGGATCTTCGTAGATTATCGTTGAATGTTCCAGATGACGCAAGTCGAACATGCGAACCGAACCGTCAGCACCGACCGACGCAAACATATCACGACCGCCGCCTGCTCGCGAAAATGCAATGTCATACACCTCTTTGTCGTGCGCAATCAGTTGGGTTTTAACGTGGCCGGCAACCAAATTCACTCGTCCCAGCGGCTGGCCAGTTTCTAGTCCCCAGATTGTGCATGTGGTGTCAATTGACGATGTGCCAACTAAATTCGGGTCGACCTCGTTCCAATCGAATGACGTCAGCGGTGCACAGAAGTCACTGTTCTTGTTATTGTTTAAAACACATTCTAGTCTTGTGTCTGGTTCACCGGATCGCCATACGCGCAGATAATCACCTGGAATGGAATGGAATTTCAAGTCAGTAATGCAAATTGTCTACACAGCTTCCATTGATGCGGAGGATTCGTGAATCGATTCCAATATTTCATTCGAAACAGACAATCATATTAGAAGCTACAGACGAGATGATGTAATGCTGCCGGACTTTCAGTCGCATATTGATTCCATGCGCCGGTCTGACTTTTGATATAACGAAATACAACAAAAAGGACAAAAAAAAACTCACCGCTCGTCGCCAACAAGTCTGGGAAAATTCCCTTCGAGTCAGGAATCCACATAATTTTTGTGGTCGGATATGGATGGTCGAATGTGCTGAAATGTCAATAGAAATCGGTCGATAAGTCCCATTGTAAACAATCAAAACATACGCGGGGGAGGATATCAATTACCTTTTCGCACTGAATTCACTCGTCTCTTCATCCAAACTGATGATCTGGACTTTGTTATTGTACTCTTCGATGAAACTGCCCAACGCCAATCGAAATCGTTTGTCTGGCCGAACACTCCAGTTCATCGAATACAGTGGCCATGGTGCTAGATATTTGTAGATTTCTTTCCGTTTACCAGTACCAGATGATGACATGATGGTTGCTGGAGTCGGTTTTTCGATTATTGTACACACTTAACTTTGAAATGAATGGCAATGCAGTGTCTCACCTTTATAAGTTTACCAAAAAAACACACACAAATTTATACTTGGGACTTCAAAATAAATTCATTTATTGCAGCGCTCACTACAAATTCATTTTGTTCGATACGCAAAAATACGATTTTAGTATCAAAATCATGGTGTCATTTTGTACTGTTGAACTGCCACTGATGGTTTAGACTAAATTTAATGCAAATTCAAGTGGTTTCGATGATACAAAAATTGATTTTTATTGAAATTTTCATTTATTTACGACTGAAGAAACAAAAACGATGCGGTGCGCCATTTATATTATTTTTGACGTGAAACACGCACGAAGTTGGTGCTAGGTTCAAACGTCAATTTTGAAGTTGAATTGCGCACAGACTTTTGAAATGAACAGCGAGGGGTGGCTCAGTTCAGATGACTAATTTCCTAGGCATCGATTGAGAGTAAATTTTTATTATGAAACTTCAAATAGTTGATGGTGTTCTTGCATTAAGCGCTTAGTGATAAAAGCTACAAAGAGCGACTAAAACTGAGATAAAATATTTAATTCATTACAGATTGATACGACTGTACGGTTAGGATAGGACTATTCGAATGAAAAGTGCATGAGAGATGAGATGCCCGAACCAGCTCAAAAACCCAACCCAACCCGACTCGTTTCTATTTCAACGAGTTTTTTGTAGTCTTCCATGTAGTCTAACGTTTCGCTGGCAAATTGAACGTAAATGTAATAGTCTGTGACACTACTGTATTTGTTGACTTGGTGGACGATTCGTTTCTCAGCCTGCTCTCAATGATGTTAACTGGTCGCTCGGGTACCCGATAATAATCAGTGGCAGAGAAACTCGGTACTGGGTACCCATGGCGCTGACGCTGTATTTGGTTTCTATCATCAGAAGAGGAACTCATTGTTCCCAATAATTGTTCTGCCTGTGGCGCCCATAATTTCATTGAATTCATAGTAAGGGCTGACAAATTGATCTAATTCCTTGATTCTTTTGCATAAATTGATTAAAAGTTGGAAATAGAGAGGATCTCATCATTTAGTTTGTCGAAATATTTGGAAACCATAGAGATTTTACATTGTTGACGTGACCAAATTAGAGAACCATGAGAACGGCATCATTAGTTTTGGAGACCCAGCATATATATCAGGTTAACGTTTTCACCACTTACAAAATTAAGTGTAGAACTTCACGAAACGGCTAAATTTGGCCACAAAATGTATGAAAAATGAAGAAAAAAAAGTTATAGATTGATGCATGGTGAAACGATTTAATGCTTTTTGTGCCAAAAGTTGAAATGTATGGTGAAACGATTCAGCTCATGGCATACCGACTTCACCGGTATTAGCGATACTAGTTTCTAACGAGTCTCGTTCCCAGTTCGCACATATTCCGCTTTATTGTAGTGCAATACTTATTAAGACAGTAAAATTGTTTTCGGAGGAACAAGTCTTACATAAAGAAATTAAAGCCTTATTGAAACTTGTGAAATTGGCACTGAGTTTTACGTCTGGTATTGGCAGACTTTAAACTGCTCTTTGCCCGAAGGCAAATCTCACAGTAAGGCAGTAGTCAATCCAAAGTACTCTCACGAGCTTGGTTGATGGGGTTGTCAGAGAAAAAATCACCCCAGCCGAGTTTGTAGGACGTTGTGCAATTTTTGAATGAAAAGTGTGTGTTGTGTCAGTCGATTATCGTGACGCTACCTCCTCAACAGTATACACGCCTTATGATCCTAACGTCCTGAACGAGGTCCTGAAACATATTCTCTCTAAAGAAAAATGACACAAATCACGCGCCGCACTATACTGTAGCTCACATCTCGTGTTTACTACGTTTTTCGAAAAACAAAATGCAACACGAACCGCAACAAACGTCACACCATTAACACTTCTGCTCCATTGAAATATCATTTACATTCGTGCATCCATATCGGTCGTCATTGAGTCACTCAAACAAACTAAAAATTGATTGAAAATACAAAAGTTTATGGCAAAAATGGCCGATGTGTTGGAACTAGATAATGCCGAAGAGTTTGAAGTAGACGATGATGGAGACCGTAAGTACTAATCGGCCGACGGAAGCAATCAACCTAACCTTAACTTTGCCTTTGGATTGACAACTTACTTTGAGTTGATCAACAATGGATTTGATGGCATAATCCATTCAGGGTTTCGGTGGTCAATTACTTTCAGTTGCGCCGTTCTTCATTTAGCTTTGGATATTATTTATTTGATTGAGATACGAAATTTGACAATTTGCAGAAGGAATTGTTCGTCTTAAGGAAAAAGTGCGAAAGCGCAAAGGCCGTGGTTTCGGCAACGAAAGCACACCCAGAGAACCAATACAAGACTACGAGCGAGTACGAAACGATGACGATGATGAACTGGAACCCGGACCACAGCGATGTAAGTTTCATGTTTCTGACATTGTGATCGAATTGCACAGTAGGTCAAAGGGTCAACGCTACAATAACAAAACAAATTCCATTTCAGCGGTGGAAGGTTGGATTCTGTTTGTGACATCGATTCACGAAGAAGCCCAAGAGGACGACATACAGGAGAAATTCTGCGAATACGGTGACATCAAAAACATTCATTTGAATTTGGACCGACGAACCGGTTTCTTGAAGGGCTACGCTTTGGTGGAATATGAAACATACAAACAGGCCTGTGCTGCCAGAGACGCACTGAATGGCAGCGCAATATTGGGTCAAACCATTTCCGTTGATTGGTGCTTCGTTAAAGGGCCGAAGAAAATAAAGAAGGTGGAAAGACGTCGCCGCTGATTTAAATCAATTTTTTCCCCGGACATTATGCGGTGGTCGCGCGAACATAAACACATAGAAGTAAGGTGTACAACTCAATTTCGTTTATTAAAAATTCTAACTTAAAACCACTGAACCGTTCAGTCGTTCAAATTATTTTCGCTCACCCATATCGTCTCCCCGTCCACATAGTTCATTTTGTAGAAATTGCCGGTGTCAATTTTACCTTGCCCGTCCGATTCCGTTTCCGGCGGCATTTCGATTTTGTAGTGTTGACCATTTGAATCGATCAAAATTTTCGACTCTAGATCACTTTGGCTACCATCGACACCTTCTTCCGTTAAAATAATGTCCGACAGTTCCGTTATCATCGAACTACTTTCCATTTCTTGTGTTACGGATGACCCGCGGTTGCCTTTATTGCGTTCGTGGATCTGATTGTGCCGCTTTAAGCCATTTGAATCGTAAAATTTTTTCGGACAATACTGCAAAATTGCACGGAATTAGACGGAATCACGAATCGGATGCAAATGTAACAACTTTACCTGACAATGATAAGGCGTCTCACCGGTATGAAGACGTTGATGTACTGTTAAGTTACCACGCAATGCAAAACTTTTGTCACACACTTTGCATTTGTGCTTTTTCACGCCTGTATGCACCAATAAATGACCATTCAGATGACCGATCTGCCGAACAATCGAGAGTCAGTGGAATCAATGGAATGCGAAAAATTTTAGAGAATTTTTACCTGTCGAAATTGGGCAAAGCAAATGTTACAAGAATACGGTTTGGATCCGGTGTGAACGAGAATGTGGCTCCTAAGTGACTGCTTAAATGCGAATTGCTTTTGACAATGTGAACAGCTGCAATGCAACATCATTAGAGTTAGATATCGAGTTAGATCCGCCACTTTATTCCCATTTTTTACCTATATGGCTTTTCTCCAGTATGGGTCCTAGTGTGCGATTTGTGCAATGCCACCGAATTCGACTTCTTGCCGCATTGACTGCATACATAGCACTTTTTCACCGGATTGCTGGACTTCTTCTTTGGATATTTTTTGAAGTTACGTTGTTCCGGTGGTAAGTGGCGTTTCTTATGTGAGTTTAGATAGTCGATCGTTTTGTACCGCTGATGGCATACATTGCACTCATGATTGCGTTCTTCGTTGTGAACATGCAAATGGGAGCGTAGAATTGATGACCGGGAAAAACATTTCTGACAAACATCGCATTGATGCTGTGAAAAAAAAGGGAAAATTCAATTGCTGATAAGATCGCGGACGGATGATAGCTATATTCGGACAGAGGAACAACCTGGACCTTTGAAAAAACTACGATACGGCTGGTTTGAGTTAACATGAGAAGGATTTGGTTGTTGGATCGGCTTTCATCACGATTATCCAAACATTCATTTGAATTGTAAGCTCGAGGAAGCGGGAATTTAGACATCTTCTAAAAGTCGTCAAGGTCTTTCTGACGATTACTGTGCACAAATTGGGTCTTCTCTGAGATTTAAACATAAAGTTCCGGACCACCAACCTCCCACACGTACGCCTAAATACATGCTGAAAATTTCAAAATTGTTTGAGGCGTGCGTTTTTGTCAGAGTCCCTCTGTAGAGAGTGTGAGTAATTTGTGCATGGCCCACAAATGTAGGTTTCAAGAGATTCTAAATTGCGGAACAATAAGGCGTTTTATTTAAAAGAAACAAGAGATTTCAAGAGACACTTTCAACTCAGATCAGATTGAGACCTTGTTCTCTCCACGGAAGGGAGATGTGGTAGCATTTGACTTCTTGATACGAGATACGAAATTTACAGAGCCCACTTAAAATTCTCCGGAGTACAAATTGACTGAGAGCGTTCACTTTTCTTATTTGTATTGAAGTGAAACGACAATAGCAAAAACCCAGTAACATTTCATTGTTACTGTCCAATGAAATTATTCAGTTCAAAAATTGTTGTCGTTAAAGGGAACAAGAACTTCTTTTTAAAAAAAATAAAAAGAAGGATTGATCGAATATGGCAATACGAGCCAAACCTAAAGGCTCCACAACCATTGTGCACAACACATTACCTGCTTTTCATTGTGATGGAACACCCGAATATGACGATCCAAATTTCCCTGGTTCGTATATTTCTTGGTGCACAGTGTACAAGCGAATAGTTTCTGATTCAGATGGATGGTTTGATGATTCTTCATGTGATACTTTTTGCTGAACCAACGCGAACACGTCGGACACTGATACCGCTGATTTCCGTGCGTCTTTTTGTGCTCGTTCAGATCGTTATACTTTTCGAATGGGTCGCCACAGGTATCACAATGAAATTTATCGGTTTCTGGATTCCGAGAATTGCATTTATTTGTTTTGTGTGGCCGGATCCTTGGTCTAGTATCAACTTTCTGAACGTGTTCATTGTCGTTATCGAGAAACTCGATCTCTGCCTCATCGTACACGTACTCGACGTCGTCGATTGTCGCATAGTCTCCGATTTCACCTTCTAATACTTCGCCCATATCACCAAACTGTTCGTCTTCCTCTAATCGTTCCTCATCACCGTAAAAAACATTTGCCGCTTCACTGTCCTCCCCGACACCCACATTTATTAGCTGACTATTATCGGACAGACTTCCATCTGCGTCAATTAAATGTTCCTCCTTCGAGATTATCGAAGAAGTTTCTTCGTATATTTCGGTGTCCTGCGACTGAACAGTATCGTCCAGGACATCAACCATATTTTCATCACACTCAGTCTTTAGCTCTACATCATTGTTGTCATTGTTGCTCGGTGCTGTCGTCGTCACATATTCAGCGAATCTTCCTGTCTGACATTCGACAAGAGCATCTCGAAATTTTTGCTCCGTGTACTCGCATTGAATTTTGAATTTGTAGGCTCGGTCAAGGTTTTCGCAACACTTTTTACATAGACCTTTCGGCAGTTCATCGTTAACATCGAACTGTAATACAGTTGAGAATACAGAATTACAGAACATAAGTATTTTGATCGAATATTCAAACACTCACAGATATGTCAGCCACAGCTCGAAGCTTTTTTACCACACTCTTGTTTGCCTCTTCAGCGAGATCCTGCAACTCGCCCGTTGACTCACATACACGGCACATCCGATTCGGATATTTTAAATGTTTTGTCATTTTGAGGAGATTGGCCATTTGAACTCGGTGAACTAATAATATAAATTGAATTTTGACAGCAAATTTTTTGTTTCTATTTTCTTATATTTCTGTTGCGCCAGTGTTTGGCACGGACTTCGCTCGTCCATATTGTCATATGTAAAATGTTGTAACATAGTAGTGAGATATAGGTCTGTTCCATCGTACGGTAAAAACGAATTTTGACATGCCGAAAGCAACCGAGCGTAATCCATCGTGTCGAA
>JANTFA010159971.1:0-20188 GCA_026413405.1 Phytosciara flavipes
TGACCGTGAGTTGCAGGTGCACGGCATTAAGTTAGGTGTCTATAGAACTGCTCTGCAATGTTATCTTTGAATCATTTTATTTAAACTCATCACTTGTTAAAAATGCTGACAGCAATTTCGAAAGCCCCGTCCGAAGTCTCATTTATAAACCGAACTGATGAAAAATTCATCAAAGTCAGGTGACATTTACTTGAGATATAGACAAAAAACAAAAAGATCATGAAAATAGGACGAAACTTACTCGAGATATCGACAAAAACTTCCCCTTTTAACTTCCGAGCTCAAGATTCGATTTTGACAAACTGTTTTTTCCTGGATTGTTATAATCAATACCTTCCATTTGTACCATATATGAACTTTGTGCGAGCAACACCGCGGGTAATATATGCGAGAAACCTAGACCAGACCTCGAAAATAGCACCATAAGTTGAGAATAATGGCAAAATGCCCGCAAGTCACGGTCAACCACCCTACTGTGTGTCGTTATTTGA
Organism: Phytosciara flavipes; assembly: GCA_026413405.1. NCBI lineage: Eukaryota > Metazoa > Arthropoda > Insecta > Diptera > Sciaridae > Phytosciara > Phytosciara flavipes. Next base: position 492 of record JANTFA010159971.1, read on the forward strand.
TAAAAGTTTTTGCTGTTTCGCTTTTTATATGTTATTTGAGGCATTTGAGGCACCGGGAAAAAAACTTTTTTTTATTGCGATTATAAAAATTGATACAAAAAGCGGATAAAACATCGAAGTATCGTTGATTATGTGGGGGGTTTTTTCTGTTTGGGTAATAAAGTCGAACATGAAATGATTTTGATTGAACAAAAAAGGTTATGTAAGTTACTCACCTATCGGTTGTTTTTGGTGGTTTCCACAATTGGCTTGTCAGTGTCTGCAAGTAAACAAAAAGAAGACAAAATGAATGAATATAAAAACCGAATAACGAAAACGAATGTATACAATTACTTGGCTGTTTCTGTGATTAGAAGGGGCCATTCACAAATTACGCGCGCTTAATATTTCAGAGCCTCTCCTCCCTTGCATGCCCAAATATTTGCAGAAAAATTCAAAAATGTATGAAGCGTTAGCTTCCATTAGACCCCATCCCCGTGTATCTGTAGAGCGTGCGTAATTTGTGAATGACCCCTAATCAGAAATCAATTCCAAATTGAACTCCAAGTCCGACAAAAAATCATTTCTTGGAATCTGTTAATTGTTCTCGTGTTCTCGATGATGATGATGATGATAATAACATTATGAGCAGAAATGTTTTGCCAAAGCTTAATTCGAGCTATTGATCCGTCATTGTTTATTAATAATGCTAAATCATGTTAAGTAACTCCACTTCAGAATATTAATTCTGAATGAACGAAAGACATCAAAAGTGAAGAAAAAAAAATTCCATTTCCAACACAGTGATGGGTCGGACATCCTGAATGTTACGTGTTACATGACCAATTCAACGTTGTAATTATTTATTAAACCTCGTTTCAGGTCAGGCTCTCATGCAACCTGTATACGTGGTAGTCCGCCAGGTTTTTTTTTATTATTTTACCGCAGCAAACGACCATGGTCGACTGAGATTTAGTAAGTATTGATGGTCGTCATAGCTACTTTTGAATTTGTCAAAGTGGCAGAAACATTCGTTATTGACATGAAACTTACGATCCATAAGTCGATTGACCATACATTTGTATTATGAAGAACTACTTATGGAAGTGGAAGAATATTCTGGCTGCTTATTATGCCGATTCAAGTCCTTTAGCAGCAGTTGAAGTACTTGGGTCTTTGGCAAAGAGAAATTTGTCATTTAGAATTTATTGCATGGGGAGAGTACCAGAGTCGTTTCGTTTCAAACGAACGGGAAATAGAGAATTTTGCACACAGATTTTTTAACACAGCCTCTTCACATAAAGTTGAGCGTAGTCGAACCGTTCTCTTTACATTTCTAGCCAACTTGCGGCTTTCATTCAACTAAAAATCATTTTATTCGAATGTGGTACGCATTCTGGACGAACCATGTAAGAGTTGACTTCGCTAAATAACATACTACCATCCAATAGTATGTTAACGTATTCTCATACTAAATAAGCTTTATCAAAGTGAGTAAACATTGAAAGAGCATTCTTTCCTACCACTACCTCCTGCCTATCACGTTAATTGATTGAAGTTAGCAGAAGCGACCGAAGGAAATACAGCAGTTTCGACAGATAGCATAAGGAATAGGTCGAATGACTGAACCGGTGTACAGAAAGACGGATTTTTCTACACCTAAGGCTTCAGTGAACCCGTTGTGCATACTCTTGATAATTTCAAATTTACTCCGAGTGTAGACACTATTCGTTAACGTATACGTATAGATAGATGTTGATATAATTGCGGTAGTATCGATTATGAATGGCGTGTGACGTATGCCACTGAGCAACGCTTAACGTATAGTCTAGCGTGCACTTCCGTTAGATAAAATTCGTCTATACTCGAACCGATAGACATCATCAGAGACCATAACTCGACGCGAGTGGACAGTGTAACTATCATCCCTTGGACCCATGGACATCAAATCGAGCGAGATGAATCTTGCATATCAACCCACATTGCATTTACAACATTAAAAAATCATCTGTTCAACCGTGCTCGGCGGCTCGACAAGACAGTTTAACCTTCAAAGAAATCGTTGCGGCCATAGTACAGTCCCTAATCTCAATATCATTCCGTTTCAGTAAACTGTTTAGGAGGTTGATCGGCGAGAGCTAAACGGTTTGCTAAAGATTTGAGTAGACGCTTGTCCCCCGCAACTGGAGAGCCAAGGTCACTCTGATTTTTCAGAAGAGGCAATGCGGCTAGAGTTCGAAGTTTACTTTGAGTTCACTGTTAGGATTAGCGAATTGTGTCAGAATGGTTCTGAAAACATATAAACAAGTGCTTGGATGAGTATGTGAAACATATGCTCAGAGCAAATGTGTGAGACACAAGTAAATGTGTGGTGTTCAGCTCTACATAAAAACACCGAAGCATTCTTATGTTGTTCATTCGTTTTTCCATTCTATTGACTAAGTCAATAAGATTTCATGGGAAATAGAGATGCCAAGCATCCAACCTCCAACAGGTCAAACCATACTTGCCATCAAGCAGGCATTTGCTGAACAATTCAACAAAATGGTTTCTCCCTGCCCTGGTCATCTCTTTGCCACTGTCGCCATGGCCTGATGAGATGTGGTATTTTTGAACAGCACTGTTAAGTGCAAAATGCATCTATTTGGTGCATTTTATATCATTTCATCAGATCGAAACAGTGGCAGAAACCATTTCCTTGAATTCAGAATGGTTATTTACGACTAGGAAAAATTGGATCTACAATGTCAACTGCTCGAACCCAAGACCTCTAGTGTGTGAGTCCATTGCTCTACCGACTGAGCTGCCTGGACCCTCTATGTTGCGCACCATTGTCGTATTTGCGTATAAAAATGAATGACTAATGAACATGACTTGACCAGTTCATCGACCACTATAGCAACTAAATAATACTTTCAGTTTTTCTTCTGAGGGCTGACTCACGAATTTACTTCTTACAACACAGTATAGTAGAGTGTCGTACCAGCGATTCTGTTCCTCGTTTTCGATAATACCACACAATGACACAGAGACAATAAAGTGTTTGTCCTGTAATTGTGCTGGTGTGTTGTTCAGCCACGCCAACAGGTTTGTTTACAAAATATTATCGCAACAAAAATAAAATGAACAAAAAGCATTTAATAAAACATTATGTTTAAAATTACGACCTGTGTGACAAAACATTTATTTTAAATAAAATTTTCACTGATAAAAACACATTTCTTGAACACATTTGCATTCATTCCATAATTTGTGACTGAAAATAGTGAAACATACAAACTGTTGTTGAACATAGCATCACCATAATATGAGGAGTGTTGTAAATTGTATTATAACACAGAAATAATGCTACATAATATTGTGCATGCGTCTATACGTACCTACATACCGTATGCATGTACATATATGGCAACCCAACGTATATTATACTCATTGCACGGCTGTGTATAGTGTACAGTAACATCATACGTTCTTACTCTTGCACATATTCTCGAAGTTATGTTCCTGTAATTTAATTGCCCATAAATTTCGCATGAATTGTGTTATGCAAATTTCCTGTTAATTTACATAAATGTGAACAAGAACGAGCTGGACGGTTTTGAAGAGACTTTACGAAAATAATTATTTTGTGATATTATGTCAACTGGTCTGACCTGTAGCCATGTTATACGTTTCGGCTTTTCGCAAAATTGCCAACCCAGGATAATGATATATGGTTTTGCCCAGGATAGGAAATTCAGTCCAAAGTATAAATTATTTTTGGTCATTTCATTATCTCGGATAGAAGTTGTCTATCTCCTGCACACACATATCCATTGGGTCACTACACACATGTGGTGTGGTGTGGTATGACGGTTATATATTGTACACAATATAATCAGATTAATCCAATTTCTGAATTATGATTCTAGCAAGCGATTATATCTGGCTAATAGTTAATGTTAGGTAAATATTAGGAAATGAACAAACTTTCATCCCATGTTTTGCGATTAACGTAAATTCACATATCTCGTCGTATATGTGCGGTTCAATCTACATAAAACTAGCCAGAAAGTTTTCTGTGACGATACTACCATGTGATGGATCTACTAATCTACATAGAAGCGGTAGCAGCCTCAAGGTTGAGGTTGACAACATAGTGCTTTAAATATCCATTCCGACATATCATGGGACACGATTCCATTATATGTAGCAATCCAAAACCTAGTCTCGTGCCTTGACTAACAAAGTTTAAACCAAAATGTCTCGAAATCCATTGATATTTTCTTAGATTCATTCGAATGCGGCTCACTGTTAACCAGATAGGGTTCCATGAAGTTTGCTCAAAGAAAAGTCTCACCGATTCTGAGCTATTTCAAGATCCGATTTCGTACATGACGAAACAGGTCATGGAATTAGCCATAGAGGGACAGGTAAGGAAATTCGCAATATTTTCCCTTACGTCGAAATAAACTCATTATTGACCTGAAGACAATGGACCTCTACTCTATTGCTCTATAAGTCGGACCAACTGAAGTAAAATTCTAAAAAAAGTCATAAATTTTGAAACCAGAGAATGAATCTATAAATCACATTGTACAGGCAAGACTGAAGCGCCATCATTGTGACCACTGAGAAAAGTAATTTGAAAATTGTGGACTCCATTAGTTGTGGGTTCTGTGGATTGAGTAGGATTAATATCGTTTATAACGTCGAATCTTAATTTATTCTGACTGTACGGCCGAGAAGCTCGGCTCTCTATATAGGCTCTATTGTTGGAGTCTATGATCTGATCTGGACAATTTTTGATCGGTGTGCTCAATACCTTTTATTTTCATCATTTTACAAAGTTGATATTGTGCGAGAAACCTCAAACATACCACGGGAATAGCACTAATTCGACCATATCTTTGGATCCGCTAGACTGATTCTGCTCATATTCGAACTCAAACTGTCATTTTTGATTAGAAAACGCTGGAGAAAAAAAGTCATATCAAGATTGATTTCGTTTTGCGTATTAAGGTATCCTGCTGATTTGTCATTTCTAGACAACCACAAAGGGTTCGTTCTTACTCAGGGACTCGGATGCGAAGTATTACAAACGTAAGAGTGGAAGCATAAGACCCTCGTACTTCGAACGAGCATCCTAAGGACGAATAGTGAGCGCCTTCTGAGCCTTCTTTTCAAAATGAAATGGACGCTCTTCTAAAATCATACAACGACAGAATGTAGTCGAACAGCCGACACACAATTAAATTACGTACGTAGATGGGAGCGGTGAACTCAACACCCGGACATTCTCATCCGAGCGAATCATTGGCATTGTCATTCTAGTCGACACAGTCAAACCGTTCGGACATTACGTTTATCAATCGAATATATTTATTTGTTAGGATGTAGACAATCCACCTTTCCAAACGAGAGAGAGACCAGTTCCGTTAGCTGAGACCAGTTGCCGCTGGAGGTATAGCTGTCAAAACGAAACGAAGGATGAACATTACATTTTTATAATGAAGATTTTGACATCTACACCTCCATGAGAGAATTCAGCTGTTACGTTCTACGTTGATGTAGGATGTTCTCTGCGCTCTTTGAAAGGTCCATTCTTCATCATACCACACGGGTATTTCGTATTTACGTAATACCGTGTTGAACTGTAAAAGTGGTAAGACGATAAATTGTGTTAATGTGAATGGATGTTTCCTGAAGACAACAGACCTTAGCCCATATTCGGAAGTACCGTCCAAGATGAGTTATACGAAATTACGTAAATACGAAATGTCTATTTACGTACGTAATTTAATAATGTGTGAGTCGAAATTCTTACGGAACAGTAGACAAAAAAGTCTCGAACAACGGAACAATAGAAGCGCACTATATTGCTTTCGAATATAGAGCGCACCAGCATAAGCTTTGACGGCCAATCTCTTCGCAATTTCCTAAAATCCACTCGATTTGTTTACAGCTAGGGCTAATCGTATCTGATGAGTAATGAGAAAAGAATGAACATTATATTCTGTATATTCTGAGCCTGTAACAATAATCCACAATAATCCCATTCTGTCGAAAGCTGGTCACTAAGAGGATCACAAATTGAATAGTTAATCGTTGATATTTCGACACGATAACCAATGGTCTGCATACAAAATAATCCACTTGTTATATTTTCATACTCAAATCCATCACATCAAAAGCTAATTGATCTACGACATCATTATTGTGTATAATATACAGTGGACGGGAAGCCTAGCGGGTATTTTGATGAACCAATAAGCTGTCCTCGTTCATAATAATTATTGTGGTGCATATTTTCCTCGAATAAATGTGTACTCTGGATCAATGATGGAATCACATAATACAATTTGAGAATATAATTATTTCTGTAATATATTGACTTAGCTCTGTCTATAATGTAAATTTGCCCAGCATAATATTCGTCTAACCACTTAACCAATGCATTCCTAACGAAACGGATAACGTTAATAAAATTAAAGTTTACTCCTTTGTCTGAAATTATTTTGCCTTCTATTTATTTGCTAAACAGAATTAAAGCCTGGAGGCGTGTGAAATCCTTCGTTGTACCGACCATACATCAATAAACCGATGTTTAAATTAATATTATGTTATGTTGGATAGTAAATTATAAACATGCTAAAAAGATGAACGTTCTATGGAGACGGAGAGAGAGAGAGAGAGAGTAGTGGAATACACCAGGTTATATAAGATGAACACATTCGACACAAACCACAAATACATCCAGCGTGTATTCAACAGACCATCTGTCTTCTGAGTGATGTTGTTAAGAGCTTTTTGGGTTATAATGGGATTGGTAAAGGACCACACCAATAAGTCTTGCTAATAATAAGTGTACACGCTTCGTCCCAAAAGGGATAACCGTACACCATCATATAAAGCATATATTGTGTTGTTGAGGGGACAATGATGTAAGAGTATATGGTTTTCCCATGTCGGCGGAGACATTTGACTCTAATTAAGTAATGTCGGGTATATAGAAATTGTGTGAATTTGGTTGATCACTCGAATCAAATGCGACACATACTACTGGGGTTCGAAGACTTTGAAGAGGAAATAATCACTGTAGTTGATTTGTAATTACCAAATTTGTTGATATAAAATCCATTCAGTCGAAGCATAATTTGCTACTAATCTTACAATTTGGCTCGGAACACAGATTTTCCGTAATGTGTTTGGTGATATTATGATCAATTTGTGGAGGGTGTTAGTAGTGAGCGGGCGGGAATTTTTCTCGGCCATTGTCCACCCTGAACCAACAGGAAAACAGGTGGTGCGGATACGTTTCTGGGCCGGGAATTTGTTTTCCAAATTTCGGGCAGAGAACGTCCCGGGTCTGGCACAAATCCAACGAGCATCTGGCATACAGCATGCCCGATAAATATTTCGGTTTTTTGAACAAAAATTTTTAAATAGAAAAGAAGAAGTCGCCCTCGGCTCTAGACGCAACTCATCAAAACACAATTTGGTAACGTACTGTGCTTTACGTGATTCTGCTCGGTAAATGCAAAAACGAACTCCAAAAAATGCATTTACCGAGCGCACGCAAATTTCACATCTGTGAAATGTATTCAGAGTAACTCAATAGCGTAGTGGTTAACTCCAATGAAAGTAGAGACCAGGTATGGCCAATCGTTTGAATTTGTATGGACTAGAGGACCAAATTTCATAATAAATTTGAAGAATGAGTCCATTCGACGCTACAAAACGCAAAATCCGTACGTCCTCCGGCTTGTATGATTTGGCCATACCTTGTCTCCACTTTCATTGGTTAACTCGTCTGCTTACCACTAAACGATTGAAGTTGCCAGTCTGAGAGTTCGATTCCCCACTGTGCCAGAAAAAACCCGATTGTCAGACTTGTATACAAAAGACAGCTGATTGAATTGATTCGAATCTGTGGTAGTTGGTGGAAAAAGTTTTCACGCGGCTTGCTGTCAAAGGTATTGTTGGGAGACGCTGGCATTTTACTCTTAATAGTTTCGCTCCTATGTAACAGCAACGAAACAAGTAAATAATGATCTAACTCCTGACTCATCAAGGGTTCTTAGCGGCTTAGTAAAAATCGATAACACTTCAGTACTATGTTATGTTAGGTATCGAAAGCTCATTTTTAAGAACCGAGCATCACTAAAAACGCGACAAGTGTTCATTCTTTTGATTGAATGGTGTGTTCAAAAAATAGTACCCAAAAATGAGGGTAGGACACACTATTGACTCCAAAAGTGAACACTTGTCGAGTTATTGGTGATTGTAGTCTGATGAAAGCAATGAAAAATCGTGAGGTTTTTTATGTACGAGCCTCAACTCAGGGCAGGGCTGGAGCACAAAATCATCGGTCACGTTTTCGGAACGGGCCATTTTTTTTTCAATTTAGGCCAGAAAACGGTCCGGGCAGGCATTGAAAAAGTGATAATCGCTCACCTCTAGAAGGTACACTTTCATCCACTAACCGGTGTGTAGTTAACCATTTTCGATTTAAAATTTAGGTCAAACCAAGCGAATCATTAAAATTTAGGCGTTTAAATTGTTGTTAAAATTTAATTTCCTTCCTACCATTAAATTAACAGACAATTTCCGGCTGTTAAATTAAACCGAATTCGTATTGATTGTCACTGGCTGTGACTCTGATAATTGAAACGAATATCTGGTTTTTGGATATTAAAGTATACATTTCTGACGGTTGATATAACGTTTCCGCATCAAGCTTTGAATAATGGTTGGAAAATTCGACACAAATTATTCGTTTGTGTATACGTTTCACTTCCACCACCACCCGCCCTCACCCCTGCCTGTTCCCCGCGCTACCAGAAAAAAATATTTATGCAAACAAACAGCAAATTCATCCGCTACGGCTGGCTGGCTGGCATTATATATTTGGATATTAAAATGATATACATTTAAAATATGTATTTAAGCATTAAAGATTCATTTATAAAATATCATTTAAAGGGGTGAACATGCTTTTACCATTAACCATTGATATCCTGTGAGCATACATTTTATATTGTTAATTTAATCCAAACAAAAGAGACAGGAAAAAAAATGGAAAAATTGTAGCTGCTATTCAACCGAAAATGAAAAAGCAGAATAAAAATCCAAACATCAACATATGAATGTTTACATTGGGAAAATTCAATTAAAAATCGCAAAAAAAAACTTTTTTTATACAAATATTTATGATGGTAACGAACTCGCGCTTATAACAGAGTTGTGCGCTGAACGGGCGCTGAGTTGGCGTGAATGGAAGGAAACCAAACTTATAAAAAGATCATCGCAAATGTATTTGAATCGTTAAATGCAGAACGTACACGTGTGAAAAGAGCGAATTATAAGCAAAATGAAATTTCGTTCTTAAGCTTTCCTTTTATTCAAAGCTAAAATGGTTAAAAAAGCTTTAATTGAAATGGTCAGCCTAAGATTATTGAATCAGTTTTAGTTTTTCCTGTTGGATTACAACAAAGAGTGCGACGTAAAGTATTTTCAATAAGAAGAACAAATTATACATAGAAAAGCTTTTACGTCCAATTTGATAGTGTGGGGTGACTATCAAATTGGACGTAAAAGCAGTTAGAACTGAAATTGTGTTGATATTCGCTGAAGGCGATAGACCTTATTCTAATGCGTACATGCGAAGGAACCGTTCAAGAAGAGTTACACGAAATTACGTAAATACGAATTGCCCGTTTACTTACGTAACTGCTCATCCCTGGATATTTTGAAATTTTTCAATGGTTCGCTAATGCGTTTAACTATTCATTTGACATACTATTCACGCCGTAAGTCCGCTCGAAATTTAAAAAGAAACGCAAGATTTGGATCGCAAATGCAGCGTTGTATGACCCATGTTCGCAATATTCTCATGTTAGAGTGTATTAGAGTGCGTTGAAATTTACTTTTCAATTCAGTTGTTCATTCATCGATTCACTCAAAATTCAAATTTGTGAGCGGACTTACGGCGTGAATTGGATCTCTATACAATATGAACGGAAAGAACGCTGAAAAATGACGTGTCTGTGCGAGGCTGAGAGCAATGTCAAAATTTGCGAAATGTAGTTCGAAACATTCAACAGAGGTGGCAGGAACACCCTAAGAGCGACGTAAAATTGAATTAGCTTTCGTGAGCGGTCCTTGTGAACAATTTTTGGACTTTGAAAGTTCACTGAGTCCTCGTCTACCGAAAAAGTTGATGTTCGCAGAAAAAAATAAAAATCAAGGCCAAATCTAAGTCACAGTGAGGTCGAACTCGCGTAAATCGAGAACCACGTTTCGTACCTAAACTACCTATCTAGAGACATTTTTCCTTCCTACTGATCTCAAAACTCACTAGTTCACTTCCATAAAATTCTCGGGAAAACATAACACTGTGGGACTTGTCAAAAACGGCAGTGTCGAGAGTTTTGCGCTTTATGGTAAAGATGGGTGATCAATCAAACGAAATCAAAAGAAAAAGTTCTCAAAATCTTATCATTATACTCAGAGAGTTGACCCAGGCGGAATATCGACTGTCTGATTATATTGTTTTCATAAGCAGTTTGGTTTGTACGAATAAGGCAACTAAAAAAAAGCAAGTTGGTTGACAGAAAGGGAACAACCTTCCGTGGCATTCAACATTAGTTTCACACTTTTCGATTTAGATACCGGCTGTTGATCTGACTATTGGTAACATTAAAAATATTGGCTTGACAGAGATGGCTTTTTCACCATGTCAAACTGTTTTTAATGGATCGGCATTCTTTTTTGAACATCCCTTTTTCGGCGACTGACAATTCTGATACAATGCGAACGCTACGAGTAAATAGAAATTCTGTATCAAGTGTATTTATTGCCACACATTTTTTATTCATAATTTACTCAAACAAACTTGTCAATGAATAAATTCAATTTTATGTAGCTGAGATGAGTTTAGCTGATGGATGATAAAGCTTTCTAAATTTGCTAGTAGAAATATATTCACAGGAATATCATTCCCCTACATAATACTGTCTGCATTTACGAATGGAGCAGGGGAGGTTTTTTTCTATTCATTTGGATTCTAACATTCATTCGAATACACAAATGTTGAACGGCTAGTGAGAGCTAGTTTCCATTTATGTACAATTTTTAAGTATAGAACGTGAAATTCAGTTGCTACACCGAAAAAAGCTAAATGAAATGAAGTCACTAAACCTTGCATCGAGGAAAACAAGTTGTTAAGCAAAACACTAAGGGGATGTCCATAAATGACGTCCACTGTTTCTTGAAATTATCAGACCCCCAGACCCCCTCGTCGACCATTTTCCAATGCCTTTAACATGGCATGTTCAACCTTTTCTCCCTTACGATGGACGTCATTTGTGAACAGCCCCCAAGAGAAAAGGAATCAATTGGGAAACAGTTGACCTCACCTTCTAGCCTACAGATTTGGAAAACGTAGGAAACATCACATAAAATTAAACGAATCGGAATGGGTTCATGTGGACGCATTTTGCTTTTACGCTGCATTGAATTGTGAGCATAATTCACTAAATAAATTTCTACTATACGAAACGGTAACAGATTAGTTCTGAGCCATCCATAAAAGACGTCCTTAACTTCAGTCTTTTGACTCTTCTATCGGAATATTTTTTTTCATTCCCTTTCATGAGTCCATTTTGGAGACCCCAGCCCATACTTTACACCAAACAAACAATTTTTTTAAACGACTTTTTAAGGTAGTGTACTTTCAGCCAGCAACAGCAACCACTTTAACATGATTTCGTACTTGAATTTCCGTTTAAAACCTCCAATTTCTTGACAAACGAGCGCACATCATGAATTGTTCATTGGCCTCTCCCCCACATTGTGATAATTCAATGATAGACACGTATTCCGTCAAAAAAAAGAAAAATTTCCGCGAAAAATATGCGAAATGTACAACAGAAGTCAATATCGAGGCAATATACTTTTGACATAGAAAAATTGAAAAGTGAACCAGAAAAAAGGCACTGCCGAACTTCTCCATACATGGAGTTCCATCGATTTATTTAAATTTTCCATATCTCCATGGATATGTTAGCATTTCCACGTACATCAAGTTATACAAGTGAATGACTACCCTAAAAGTATTCACATTATTCAAATTTTACAAAATATATATTTTCACTCACAGCCACTATTTGACGTTTTTTCCTTCTTTTAGACAACACACCCATTTAAATTCTGTGTATTTTACGCGTGAAAATCGAATGGGAAACAAATAGAGACGATACCAATAAATTGTAGTTCATGCTGGCGATGTATAGTTTTGAACAAGAACAGATCGGCTCCGAGGCGTAGTGAGGTCTTTTCTCCATATTTCGAATATTCTAATTTTGGAATAATTAACAACCAACTACCAAATATTCAAGACATGAATAAGCAAGCAGAATAATTGAATCAGTAGTCAATTTGAGTAGTCAACTATCATTGTGGTAGTCAACTACGAACTACCAAATAATCGAATCGCAATGTCGACTATAAGCTGCCGGCTATTTGCCCCGAATGTTTATTCGTTCATGGTGGCATTGCAAATTGGAATGTCAATACAAAACTGACAACTGTCAGCTACCAACTACCAAATATAGTTGTCTGTTATACATAATAGGCAAGCAGTTTGAATTGTTTTCATCATTCGGTGTGCAACTCTCGTGTCTTGTGCAGTCTAGTGTGACATGTCGCAGATTTAACACTTCGGATGGCGTCACGGTGTAGTCACCAAGAATCCTCTTATGATAAGTTGAAGGAATTTGGGACAGTCACATATGACATGAATGTCCGTTTTATCCTCTAACCTGCAGGTACACTCAGACGTATTTGAGAGTCTCATCTTCCTGAGGTGCCTGTTCAAGCCATAGTGCTCTGTTATCGCTCCGACTACTCTAGCAAGCGATTCCGGTCCACGCAGATCAGTTTTTAATATCATTCTAAACGACTGATGCATTGGGATTTATCGATTGAGTTCGTAGTCTAAGCCTACATTCGCCATTCCATCGGCTCTGCCATTACCTTCCACTCCAGAGTGCCCAGATACAAACACAAGTCCGATTCGATTACTCCGACCTATCTCGTTCAGGCATTCCTTGCATCCTTTCACTAGCTTGTAGGCTACAACAGGCGATACTAGCGCCTTAATCATAAATTCACTATCGGAACATATGAAAATATCCTGCCCTAGGGTGTCTTTCGGTAGCGATTCACTGACTCCTAGAATGTGCTCATACCTTGCATGGTCCGTATGGAACATCTTGCAAGCTTTGTATCAAAGTCAAAATATCTTTACACAGTTAGGACAGCCCCAAACCACAAACATTCAACTTAAAATCACTTTCAATCAACTTCGGGGCATATCACCGTGTTCACAATGTATAAAACTCATTGTGTAGTCTGCCAATAATAATCGGGCTGCACCCAACGTAGTAATCACACAAAAGATTACGGGCGATATGCAACGATGTATTCAAACAACCCTTCACTTACATAATTCCAAAAACATATCATTTTCCTATGCGAGCATATGGTCACGTTTAAGATTTTATATTTTTCAACACAAAACAAACCTTTGAAAGGTAGCGTGGAAAATTTATTATCCCGACGTTTTTCAGTTGAGTTTTCCCATAATTTTTATTTCTTAATTTAGTTTTCTTGTTGAAACTTTGTACGGTGGTGGTGGTTGTTGTTGTTGTTGCTGCTGTTTTCCGCCCTAATGTATGCATTTTCCAAACCGGCAAAGCTCCTGTACACGTATCTAGATAAGTGACTACTTTCTGTATTCAAATAAAAATTGTATAATGCCCATAAAGGAGTTTTAAAGAGCTGTAATTTTTCATATGTTCGTTTTGGCTTAATGCTTTTGAAAAGGCAAAAATATGACTTAGCACGCAACTCACATTAAAGTTTCCCCCCGTTTCTAACGTCGGGTCAATTAAGTTTAATAGTTTTTAAAGTTTTTGATATTTTTGTTGATTTTTGGTTAAGATAAAGTTTCAAAGTGCAGTTTCGTTATCGTTAAGTTGGAAGTTAAATCTAAGTTAATGGCTTAATTAATTTAGCTGGCAGCATAATATATGAACATGCATTTGTGTGTCAATGGGTCGTAGTATTGTATGTGTGTATGGGGAGGCGGTGCTGTGCATATTGCATAGAAAATTCATTGTATACAAATTTCCAAACATTTTAAGCGGAAGCTTTGCTTTCCTTTCAGTTTCCATTTAACATGCGAACCCGATATTCACGTTATATAAACGTCACAATTAGTTAACTCAAAATTTGTCTGCTTGACCTGGCGAAATTTGAACTATATTTCAACAACTTCAGCTGGTTCTGTTCAAACGTAATGTTTCGTTGTCTGAAAATGTGTTGGCAGTCAATTCAAAGTGCTTAGAGTTTCAACTTTGAAGGGGCCCTCTACATAGCGGGTTTTGTATTCAAATTGTATTCAAATTCTACCCCGAGTGAGTAGAACAATCAGCAAGATGAAAAGGCTTTAAAACCACCTTGTGACTTTCCGCGCACTTCTTGCAGACTTCAAACTTATCAGAGAATTGCATATATTTACCATCAGTCAATGCTTTAAACTCATCGTGTGTAAGCTCAAGTCTTGTCAAAAAATGCAAAGATTGGCTTAACGAATTGGACACATGTAATCAGCATCGGTACCTGGATACTGTCGTGGGACTGGAGCCGAAACTTTACATTTCAAGAGTGACAAAGGAAAGAGTGATTGTACAATGGTTACGGCAAGATGGTTACGACCTATGGACTGCCTATCAGGGAAGTCATACACCTCCTATATTGCAATCGTGGAGCGAACCCTTCTGAACTTATCTAGATCGGAACTTGTGCGAGTGGTTGGTGCAATTACGAACCACTGCAAGCTTAGCCATCAACTACACAGAATAAACAGGACAATCAATCATATATATGTCCTTGTGGTCTGGCCACTGAGACGGGTGTACACAGCCTGAGGTTTTTTATCTTCGGGTGTTATGAATTAATGCTACGAGTACCTCATACAGAGGTTAGTCCAATCGTCTTGTAGGCAACTCAGGCGAAAATCGAACAGTGGCATGATTTGTAGCGGAAGGTTGCCGCTTGACAGAAGTCAGAGAAACGGTGAAGGTAGTACAACTGAGAAACGAAAGTGGAAGTTTTTACGTGTTACAAGGGGTAGGGTTTTCTAATGTAGGAAAGTTAGTTTTCTAAAGCTTCTCAGAAATGGTTTTCTTAAAAGTTTGTGAATGCTTGACCATACCTCTTTATGAAGAATTCTACCTACGGCTCCCCTCTGTTAGTTGAATATAAACGCGGTCGTATTACTCCTATTGAGGAACAGCAACCATATCACACTGGTAACATCTACGAGGAATTCTAGATTTTTTTAAAATGAATTCGAAGAGGTCTAGTACTTGATAAGTTTAAAGTAATGACATCCATCAATAGTGCATCAGGTTGTATACGATGTGAGTGTGTGTTACATTGATTGAACTTCACATTTTTGGTGATTACAATAGTTAAGGAGATAAAATAAATTGTCGAAGGACCCCCTAAAAATCATCTATCAAACTAGAACCATAGAATTCAACGAAACTTTCCGATCATGAACCCATAAACTTGCATAATTCCTTGTTTATCGTTTCATCTTGTTCTGATTTGTTATCGAACGTAAGAAACAAAACAAATCTCTTCTCTCCACCCGAGAAGAAAAACTCTGTCGGACAACAAACTTATCTAAACAAGATTTGTTGCAAACAACCCAAAATGGTACAATCAGAAAACATTGCGTATTTCGTTTATATTATATGGTTTGCTAACGGCAAACATTTTTCAAATGACGGAACTGTATCTCTCAACTACACACACGAGCTCTACCTCTGATAAAGCATGGTAGGAAGAAAAAAAAGAAAATATTTTTTACAAAAACTTTCGTTGCCAGCAGAATTTGTATATCGAGTCGCAAAATGACAAAATGTGGAGTACACCTAACGGAAAGATAAATATATTCCGACATATGAAGGCATGTGACATGGGAGTGGTATTTCACTACCAGCCGACACATTATGTTGTGTGTTTATTTATGTATATCGCGAAAAAGATACAGGTGGAAAATAGTGGAAGAGGAATATGTGAGTTGTATACGGTACTGTTCGATGTGTTCGCAGCAGACTCATTCGCAACTATATGGAAAATTGCAAACATTAAGTCGCATAAAACCAAGAATCACAGCCCATTTATGTGAGAGCTCGGTGTTCACTCTGTGCATTAGACATTACAATAAAACTTTGCATGATACATTATATTACCTACAATAGAACACGCACGAATCGTAATATTGTGTGTGGCGGTATCACATAGCACAATGGTGGCATACTGTCTTCATATAATATGGAAATGGTATTGTGCTATTAGGGTGAGAGTATTCTCTTGCATTACATTAATACAATACCTGTCTACATGTCTCAAAATTTATACGGCCATATATTACCTACAAAACATCAAAATGCGCAACATTTCCATGATAACACTGGTGACTTATGTGTGCACATTAGACTTGGAGAGGTTTTTTGATTTGAAATTTCTATTTCAAATGTTCTTCTATCATATAAATATGCGAGTCCTCTAGTCCTCCATACATTTTTGTCCTGGAGCCCGCGATATTTCCAGCCTCTCATAAGGCCACCGGATTTTGGTCGATGGTATTGGTTGGACATGAATATGAGCAACGAAAAAAGGTTTTGAGATTTTCGTGTAATGTTGGTGCATGCCCGACTAAATGAAAAGTTTTTTGGCGAGATAACCTCTCGGCCAGTTATAGATGCAATTCGACGCACGGCAAAACCATTGCCAGAACAGACTCCAATGAACAAAGCAACTGAAGTTCATTCAGAGCTGTGAGCTGCCACACAAAAGGAAAAATCAAAAACTCTAAACGACGGTTTCCTCTTTGTTTTTGAATGGAACTTGATTTGGGTCGAGAAATTATCATGACAAAAAATTTCAAAAAATGCTTTTCTTCTTGTCTGGCAGCTCACACTTCTCGACAAATTTCGTCTAGCAGTGGTGCCCAAGTTCATTGGGGTCAATGATCGTCGAAAGGAATTCAATCTGGGTTGTGGTGCATTGAAGAGAAGGATTTGGATTTTTTGGAATTTCATTTGGTCTGACGACGTTTTTTTTTGCTCCAACTTGTCGTGTTGAGGTTTCCATTATGTTTGGCATCGGAGAATTGTGAAATTTTTTGTCTGGCTATGGTTTTTCCGTTCATTGGGGTTTGTGATCGGCGATTGAGATCAGTGTGGGCTAGCTTAAATGGCGACAAAATTCAGCAGTACAAGCGTATGTCACCAAAATTTAAGGACAAATTCTATTCAAAAAGGTGGTACGACCTGCACTAGCTTATGTTTTAAAATGCTGGACTTTGTATGGAAAGTATGAAAGTGTGTCAATATCTGACAACAATGGAGATGAAAACGTACCGCATGTCTCTTCGCGTCACAAAGTTGAAGAGCGAACATCAAGAGTGAGCTTATACACGAGGCACGTTGAACACAAAAGAAACCATCGTCGACAAAGTCAAAAACGAGAGAAACGAATGGTTTGGTAAAGTCAAATTCCACGATGGAAGTAATGTGGCGAGAAAAGTTCTTTCGATAGACATCCCTAAGTTAAGTAAAAGAGGAAGACCAAAGCACAGTTGGGCCGGTCAAATGCGACAGCAATAAAAAGTATTCGCGGACTAACACAAGAAATGAAGGATGAAATTGCGAATGTCATTGAGTCAGTGAGTGACAACAATATCAGAAAAGATTTCGCAAACACTAAGTCGTATGCAAGAATAAAGCGAGGAAGACGAAGAATGACGCCTATAACGAATCGTGCGGTTATCATGACGATGCGCGGAACAAGTCAGTCTGACCTGTTTTTTTTTAGAACAACCTGAACATGAACTTAAGGTTTCATGTTGAACCCGAATAAAACCTGAATCTGAAATTTTATTTTAGTTATGGTAACTTCAGGCTAGGTCAACCTGAAGATTTACACTGAAAATTTCGGGTCAAGCTGAACCTCATCTGACCTTAACCTGAAGTTATCAAATCTGAAATGGAAGATTCAGGTTCAGTTTTGACTCGCGCTCAACCTGAACCTGAACTGATTTGAATCAGGTTTCTCTAATCAAGGCTCAGGTCAGGGATAACCTGACCTGTACTAAATATTACACCACACAAAGTTGTCATATTTGAGTTTTCGTTTTGTCTGTTATCGTAGAACATATTCTGTCGCTCATACTCGAACTCAAACTTTACTTTCGAGATCGAAATCCGTGGCCTATATGAGGGACTGAAAATGTCGCCGGCTCCAGGACTAATTGTGATAGCTGTGTGATGTATGTGTGTGTGTGTGTCGTTGTTGTTGGATATTATATGGAAGATCACAAAAGTGTAAGCGGAGTATGTAATAGCACATCAATCCTTCATGATTTAGTTGGAAGGAATTCGTGAATGTACCATCTATTTTATAACACATAATATATGGATTTCATAAGGATAAAACAAACATCCTAGGTATTATTTACTTACATTACATTTTCACCGGTGAAAGAGGATAATATAATCGAAACGACTTGTGCGGTTAATGGATTGTCATAAAATATTCCATTTTATGGACCTTTTTTTTCCTCCAGGTCTCGCTCATCCTCATACTTTTTATGGTATTAATGTAAATGTCGGTGTGTGTGTGTGTGTGTGGGAAGTATATACATAATCGAAATTATTATGTAATGCTTATTAGCTGATGCTTGAGGGTTAATTTATTATTATAAGAGAGAGTGTGCTCTGCTCGTATCACGTTCATTCTTGTGGGTGCTTTTATCATGTCAAATGATCGAAGTTGATTAAGCAATATATAATACTCAGCAGCACACGAACTAAAGTTTGGAATTTGTTGAACTCTTTGGAATTTATTTCTAATTCAATTATAACTTAGCAATGAAGACTCCCATTTATTATTGATTGAAACAATTAGAACCTGAAATAAAATAAAATTCCCGTCCGTCGCGTCGTTCTGTTTTTTTTATACTCATGTTGATGGTCGGTATGCGGTCATCTGAGTCATCAGTTCCATACTCAGTCACACGTTTTTTTAGTGATAATTATCGTAATTAAAATCACACTCTAAATTGCCCGCTAGTTCCATCTATTTTTATGAAGAGACCCAAAATTGTTTGGAAACAAATTAGTACCAGCCGGTGGATATGTTTAATAGGAAAGATTTCGCTAATCGATTACACGTTTTGCTGTACCGCCTGTCAATACTATTGATTCGCTCAAACAAAATTTTATGTTTCGTTTCAATACATTTCACCGTTCACAGAAGTGTCGATGGTTCTTAATGAGCCAAAAAAAATGTTTTTTTACAAGAACATTTTAACAATAAGAGACTGTAGATAAATGACGTGACGTCATAAGGATGTGTATTTTGCGATTCCTGACATAGATTTGGCTAAGTTTTGACCATCGCGGGGTCGAAAATTCATCAAAAATTAAATAAAGCATTCAATAAGGAAGGAACATGTATTTTAACTAATGATGGCGTTTCAAAGCTTATCATCATTAGCCAACACAAATAAACTAGTTCATTACGGCGGAAATTCACACTCAGTCAAATAAATCCGTTTCCGTTGAAAAGCCGCATTTTCAAATTACCGCTTGAAA
>JANTFA010159972.1:0-10434 GCA_026413405.1 Phytosciara flavipes
TGTTCTGGCACTTAACGGGCATCTTGGAAATTTTCCGGCACTGCCTACACCGCTCGCTCGCTCGTGTATACATTAAACGCTCTTACTTTTTATGTTTCAATATTATTCAGTATTTCATTGACTTCATAATGCTGTGACTTCGTGTCGTTGCTTTTCTAATGTAACATAATATAGCTCCGTCAGAGAATAATATTATTACGAAAAACCGACACCCATCTTTACTGAGTGTGCATATTTACAACGGAGTATATAAAGTATTATGTTGTGGCATTTTTGGGCAATATATATATTTTGCAATTCGGTGCCGTAATCATCACCTTGCCCTGCATGTGTTTGCTGTCATATGAGTGAAAACCATTTCACTGATACCTTCGGCACTAGTGCGAGAAAAACTTTCACTTTCTCGCACGCTGTCACGCCATAATCTTGATTAAATCAAAAAAATCTTGCCGAGACCAGGCTGAGAACACCCGTCACCAAGAACATTCTGATCACGAAGCAACGACTATGGCCATTCTGCTACAAAGATATGTAATTTCTTGAAACGTTTTGTTGAATCACATCCGATAAGCATTGACTAATTGATTTTATTCGAATCATCTCTTTACATCACATTACACGCAAGTATTCTATGTGTAAAGCAGCCCTCTAGAACATGTGAACATTTGGTAGAAATTTAGTGGATGTTTTGCATTGGAAAGGCGTGGTCATGGTCCGAATTACAAAAAACTTTGTTTCTACAACGGTGGGTATGTTGGTATTTTCTTGCACACGGGTCTTCAAAAATCGACCTCGACGGGTCAGCGGCTGGATCATTGTTTACTAGATTCACTGTTTGTGGTTCCACTTTCTAGAGATACTTTCATTACCGAAAGTTTTTACAGTGCCACTGGTAAGGTGCGCGAAAAACCTAAGTTACATCGATGTTGAGTGCCATCTGTGTACTATGAAGTGAAACTAGTAGGAGTAGAATGAGAGCGTCTCCCAACAATAACTTTGCCGGCAAGCCGTGTGAAAGCCTCCTCCACCATCTACCACAGACTCGAACCAATTGAATCAGATGTGTTTTGTTACTCGTCTGACAATCGGTGCTGCCACAGATGGGAATCGAACTCTCAGCACTGGCAACTTCAATCGTCCTAGTGGGAAGCAAACGAGTTAACCACTACGGTATTGACGTTTTTCAATCGACCTCTAGTGCAAGAAAATACCATCATACCTTATACCTTGGCAGAGAAATAACTATTACATGTGTGTTGAACCACAGCAATTCATTCATTTTTTAGGCAAAGAACTTTCATTTAAAATTCAGTTTTTAATCCAATTATGCAACGCAGTTACCAAAGGAAAATATGTGATGAGTTTATGTGGGTTTGGGTCGTATGTACGGTTTTATTTATATTATATATGTGGTGCACCAACAACCCATATATTTATTAAAGATATTATTACATCAATTTGTAGGAGGTGGTTAAGCCATAACTAGGTATATGACCTGTTATTCTCATAACATTTTATAGCTATCCGTGCAGGCGAACAGAGCTATTTGCTGTGCACATATTTAAGCAGTCGGATGTGTACATTATATATCCAAACACTTTAAACGGATCATGATCATTCATTTCTCTGGTGGATTTATTTGTCATTCAACTCGGTAATGTTAGTGGCGTATGGGATACATACTTATATAATGTACAGGGTATGAAGAGCTGCTTTTGATACACATACATATTCTGCAATTTTGGTGCATTATGACTGGGAAATTTTATTTTTATTTCATTTTTCTTCTTTTCCACATTTACCCAATACTCGTCTACATTCAGGCGGACCAAAAGCGTCCCATTTCTTCATCGGATAGGGAGCGAAAACCACAACTTTTCCATTTCCACCATTTTTTCCCTTTTTTGTTCACAGTGAAGTCACTTCGAGTTGAATCACATGGTATGCCAATGCATTTGTTACTGTAGAATAGCTATTTTGTTAACTTGTGCCTAAATGGAAAACACGAGTCGATGCCGAGGTCGACAAGACATCGTTTGAAAATATGGTACAAACAAACGGGCCAAAACTACATTTTTCCAATGAAACACTTCAACGAATTTTCTGCCATTCATTCCCATGTAATGTTACTGCGTTGTTACGACGCGCTGTTTTGTATAAGTTAGCTATAATTGTGTGACTCTATAGCCGAATGGCTATAGTCATTGGCTTAAAATCAAGATGTTCGAGTGTCGAGTGTTCTAATTCTAGTCTTTGCAAGTTTTTTATTTTTGAAAAAAAAATTGACTAATAACTCAAGCTTGATAGCTTGAGAGAGGAGTTTTCTTGTACTAGTGCAAGAAAAAGCAAATTTTTCTCGCACTAGTGCTATCGGTCGTGTCAAAGGTATCAGTGAAAAAATCTTTCATACATCTGATTACAGCCCTAAATTGCGGAAAAGTTCTTCTTGAACACGGCGAAGAAAACTTCTTTAGCCTTTGCTCCATGCTTGGTCGGTTCCACTACCTAGTTCAAAAACGAACCTTTTTGTTCTTAGTGACAGAATATACAATTTTTTCTTGCTTCTTTTTCCCATTCATGCAGCTTTCCCTCACATGATTTTACATCATGTTAGGCATAATTTTATTATTTTCAATTTTCATTCCGACAGAAAATGACCATGAATAATTTAACATAATCTTATAATTACATGTGGATGTATGTACAACATTTTGATTCTGTTTGCTTAAGGATGTTATTTCGGAATAACTACATGTATAAACGTAATTTCCATGTATTCTCAAATATAATGTATAGTTGGACGTGGATTTTCTGACAATTAGTTGTACAAATAATACAACGGCCAACAATAGTTATTGAACTACCAAGGTAGGTATGAAGGCATTTTCTCACACTACTCGAGGCCCGAAGCCTTGAACACATTTTTCTAAATGGAAAACATCAACTAATTTTCAACCAAATGTTTACATGAGAACAAAAATTCATTTGAATGTTCTACAAGACTGCAATAAAGTAATCAATACGTAGTCAACAATACGTTCTACTTAAATGGGTGCCTCTGTAGCTGAATGGCTATAGTCGTTGCTTTATAATCCAAATGCTATTGACGCTTTATTCGAAGTAATGCCCCGATCCCGATAGCGTGTGAGAGAAAAAGTTTTTTGTCGCACTATTGCGCGAAAAACTTTTCTCTCATGCTAACGAACGTATCGAAGGTATCAGGGAAAAAAAATCTTCACTCTTATTATGACATATACATGCTCGAATCCGCCATAACAACTTTTGATGGGTCAGAGGCTAGTTTCACGGATTGTGGTTCTACTTTTTAGGGATCCTTTCACTACCGAAAATTTTTGCTGCGCCAGTGGTAAGCTGCACGACAAGTTACATCGATGTTGTGTCATCCCTGTACTGTGGAGCGAAGCTAGCAGGAGTAGAATGACAGTGTCTTCCAACCATAGCTTTTGCCGGCAAGCCGTGTGCAAGCTTTTTTTTACCAACTTCCACAAACTCGAACAGGAAAGTCTTTCGGTTTTATAATTAGAGAATGGTTAAACCTGGTATGGATATTATCTGACTGCTGGCTATGGCATGAGGCTAGCGATGAGGTCGGAAACCCACAGGAAAGTCGGATGCTTTTGAACCTGAAAACTACGGCTAAACGTGGAATTACCCGTTTGCAAGTCTCTTTTTGCAGGCTTGTGATGTGGGTAGAGGAGTAGAGGAGAGGTCCTAAGAGGGCTTCAAGATTTCGATGATGACCGGATAGTACAAAGGGTCTTCGTGATCTGTCTGCATCGATCAGAAATGATCGGCACTACCTGATGGAATCTAAAAAAAAAACACAGACTCAAAACAATTCAATCCAGCTGTGTTTTGTATAGACGTCTGACAATCGTTTTTTTTCTGTCACAGTCGGGAATCGAACTCTCAGCACTTGCAACTTCAATCGTTTAGTGGAAAGCAGACGAGGTAACTACTATGCTGTTGAAGACCTCAATTTGAGGTTGAAAAATGTTGATTATAGCCCGGAATTGCAAAAATGAATGTGAAACATGGAAAAGGAACACTAATTCGGCCGGTATAATAATAAGAAATGGAAACAAAAATAATGTTTTTTTTTGGGTTGGTTGGGAAAAAGAATCAACGGAAAAGTGCCAGTTCACTTCAAAGAGATGCTAACGCTGCCAAAAATTACCATAAAACTTATACCAACCAACAGAAAAAGAAGAAGAAGAAGAAGTAGGAAAAAACCTCCCAAAAATTGATAAGCACAAAATATAAAAAATGTTCGTTATAATAAATTCGTAGACCTCCGTTTCACATCAATCTAATACAAAACTATGCTACTTGAATATCTAGATATATATAAACGACATCTAGATCTAGATCTTATACACACAATATAATATACATTTTTCTGCTGGAGTGCGGTATACCTTTCAAAAACATTCCAAAAACATAAATATTATTTAAAAGCCACCATAAAAATATTTCTGCAAATCATAGTGCCAACTTTCTTTTTATTTCAGTGCGAGAAAACTTTTGAAGCCGTAGATATAAATCATATTTTTTTTACGATTCCACTTTTTTTATCGTTCCGTTTTTTCTATTCCAATGGCACACACAGCCATAGATATTGTGTTAGTGGTAGTGGTAAGGAAAATGCATAATGCTAAGACATAAATTATATTATTTATACGATATTGGTCAATAAGCTTAATAACGGTCTTCCGTCGACCGTCGACCGTACACTGTGTGTATTCCATTCCATTCCATGGCCGAGATATACTTCTTGTGTCTTTTCCGAATGACAAAAAAACGGACACATCGAAATATATTTTATTCGAATATTTTCGTATTGATATTGATCGATTGGGCATTGTCTTCTTTTGAAGTTGAAAAAAATAAATAAACGAAGACAATTGCTCAATGTCATTAGGATATGGCAGTAAAAATACTATTGGACAATGGACAGGCGGAATGTATGTCCTTTTCTCCTTTATACAAATCTCTCATATCTCTTCAAATATGGTGAGTGTATGGCTTATTTCATGTTCCGTGTGAGGTGATGAAAAAAAAATTGGGTATTTTTCGTAAGAGCTCGTAATCAGTGAGACTTTTCTTCAGGGAACCTCATCTGGCATACTAGTGAGTGGTATACGCTTTCGAATGAGTCCAACATGTTCTAAGAAAAGATCGATGGATTTCGAGTTATTTGGGACAAGGTCATGGAACTACTACATATGACCAATTCCATATAGAAATTCTGCGTCACTCCTCTACATACCGTGGTCCGCACAAATGAGGTATGCCCAAAAAATTTTTTCTTCAATTCTTCTTTCCTTTCAATAAAAAGAATAAAAAATAAATAGACTCGTGTCTCACCGTTTGTTGGAAAAATGGATTCAAAACATTTTAAAGCTGTCTGAACTTCCCATACAAATGCTCATTACAACAACAGAGAATTCCACTCAAATTTCACATGATTTTCAATGTTTGGAGCTTCATAATTTCCATGTTTTTGAGTTATTTCGGAAAAGATAAAATACGGGTCTCTTTATTTTGCGAATATTTTCGAAAAATGTAATAAAGAATACATGCTTGGCCTACCTCATTAATTCAGCAAATTCAAGTAAAGTCCGATGAAAACATCTGGCAAACACATTTTCAAAAGTTAAGGTTCTGACCTGGAACGAATATCTCTGCTTCTATGAGAAGAAAAAGGGTAAGAGTTCCGTTCATCACGGGACATTTTCTGATGTTCCGTGATGAACGCAAATTTTACCTTGTTTCTCATGGCAAAGACAATGATATCAGAACTTGAACATTTGAAAATGTTGTTGAAAGATGTTTTCAATGTACAGTATTCGAATTTGCTGAAATAATTTGTACGACCTCGGTATGTACAGGAGTGACGCAAAATTTCAATGTGGTTGTAGTGACAAATCAGGAATGGAATTACGACATCATTCCTCTATTCTCAATTCCTTCTTCCATCTCTATTCCAGACGCGCCGACTTTCATTTCGGTTGTTGGGTGCAACCTCCAGATTTACACTTTGGGAAGCGCCGCAGGCGAAATTTTTTCTGACATATATGCACGGCTCTGTTAAATTGGTTTGAAAATTGCATGGTTTCTAACAAAAATGGCCTGTATCCTACTGGGTGCCACGTTTAAGTACAACGCTGTCGACAAGCCGGTGTGTTTAAATCGGTCCGTATAAGTCTGACTTCTGTTGTTGCATACATCTACACAATTTGTGGAACACAATTCACGCTCTGTTGGGAAAAGCGAATTACTGCCGTAATACCATTCCTTTGCGATGTATCTTTAATTTTCCTAATTATTTCCCTCGGGGTGACCGTAAGATTTGTTTTCACTATAGCTACCACTTGGTTTTGGTTTCGCAAGATGATGTAACAAATTGATGAGTTTGTTTCGTGTATGTGAGCGCACGAACAAAAAGTTGTGAAGTAAATTCCAATTTGAACGAAGTTTGCGGCCAGAGCGAAGCGAGATGAACAATTTTCGCACTTGTAGGAATTTTCTATTCTCATCGCTTCGTAAACAAACAGCTATTACTACCTGGCATATTTTACTAGTTATCACGAGTTATTGATGCAACCGCGAAATCGAATTACGACACATTTCTCTATGTCGATTCATAGATATACAAATTTCAAACATTCACTGTAACTATCTCCGAAAATACGGCTGTGACAGCTACTTGCACAAATATCAGCTACCACAGGTGTAGTTTCTGAAAAACTACAACTAAAGACGATTCTCAGCAGTCACCTCTTAACTATTTTATTTCCAGTATCCAATCCATGACACCCATATTCGGTAGATGTTGTGTAATATAGTACACTATTTACCATTAGGATTAGGGATTAGGCTGAGCTTTGAAGAAATACCGTTTCCATATGATTTATCCCATTGTCAAGTGAGGTGCTGTTATTCCAAAACTTGAGGTAAAACTTTGCTTCAGTGGGCAAAACCTTATACTTAACCTAACGTTGTTACGGGCCATTCATATGAAATATATCACGTGAAAATGCAGTTTTTTCTTAGACCGGCCTCTCTCCCTTATCACGCTTGTGTGACACGAGCTCGACATTAGGTAATAATAGCCTGTAAATAATTGCCCAATTGTTTCACACGTCTTTAAGCCATCATTATTGGCAGAACAATAAATCTCACATTTCCACTAAACTTTTCGCTTTGATCGTCGCCCAATAAAAATGCTTCAAATATTTGATGAGTTATGTGAATGGTCAGGGCCGTTATATTTTGATGGGCTACATAAAACAAAATTTTAAATTGACAAAATAAAAACTTCGTGGAATCCACAAAACATAAAATGGAACGATTGGTGGAATGTATTGTGTTGATAATAATTTTTGATTTGGCTCGCATAAAATTCCAATTCCTTTATAACGATTCGACGTCATTATCTGCAATACAATAAAGTTGTTGGAGTCAAGCTTGAAAAAGACGCGGTTATCATATCAGCAGCAGAACAACAGTCCATGTCGAAATATTTCATCACAACCCTCACTCTACTCCGCTTAAAAAGTTTTCATAAGCTGGCAAAAACAAATGATTCGGTCTACAATCATAAAGAGGAATCTAAAATTCAACGGACATTAAATTCAAAATTGAAATTTTCAACATGTGTCGCTCACAGTACATCTGTTTATAGCACAAAAACAAACTGACAAAATGATGTGTGAAGCCAGCGTCGATATTTTCAATTCACGTGTTGAATTGAAATGTGCACGTGACAATCACACACAATAGTTATAATAGTTGCCATAATGGTTGCTACGGTCTGAGCGCAAGTTACGGTAATTATTTCTCTTTTTTTTTGAAACGAAGTCGGGCCAATTAACTGCTGGAAAGTAAACAACGTTTTCCGGTATGACATGTTGTTGTTTTGAGACGGTGAAATTTTCTTTTATAATTCAGTCAGAAACGCAACGTTGTGGAATTTACGGCACTGCTAAAGAATCTTCAGGGGGTTGTATTTAGTGTACTCGATTGAGTGAAGCCGTTGCTTCCCGTTTTGTCTATCCGCATCGTCTCTTGTTGGGCTATGTGTAGTGAATTCTACTACTTCCTTTGATCAAATCATTTTCGAAATGTTGAATTTGAAAATCTTTTACTTCAATTATTTGAACATCCATTTTACTTTATAAGACCGAATTGGTTGCAGATGTTCATTTATTGTTTGTCGTTCACATCGATAACAGATGTGTTACTATATTTTACGTACTTTATGTTTCACTCACTTCTGCTCATTCACTTTTTAATGGCACTGCGAATTCGGTGGGTCAATTTATTCGAACCAAATGTGGAAATCGTAAAGGTGCCCATTCACAAATTGCGCACGATCGAAATAATTCTTTCACACCCTCACTCAAATGAACTCTCCTCCCTTCACTAGAGCTTGCAGAGGGAATTTCACGAACATAGAAGAGAAGTGGCGGAGTTAAGTGAGAAAAAGACCAAATGACAAGACCAAATTATTGACAGATCAACGAAGCACACGCAAGGGGCCACATACTCTGATTATTAACCACCTGAATAACCTGGTCAATCGTCGTAGGTTCTTTAATTATCGCGATAGCTTAGTAAAAGAATGGGGTTACTCCTTGTTAAGCGAGGTCAATCAGCGCCTATGCGCAGATCATTTTTTTCCGATTAACCATAGTTCGTGACCCCTCGCGCTGGAGATGAATGAAAAACACTTCCAAACTGTGGACAGCTTCAATTACCTTGGGTCGCTGTGAACACCACACCAGCTCCATTTTCAAAATCCTGTTTAAAAAACTAAAAGTGTTGTAATTGTTGTTCGTACAACACCTTGTAGGGGGGTCAGAGCCTCCTTTTTTCTCCACATCGGAGTGACAACCGCATTCGATTTTGACTTTTAAACAGGATTTTGAAAAGGTAGCAGTGAAGTTTTGTAAATCAATTCACGCTAGTGAACAGTGATATTGGCGTCGGAGAGAAGAAACACGCTTGGCAACAGACTACTACAGTCTTCCGGAACTTGTCTGGTCAAATACCGCTGTCTTATTAACACAGTGCCGAGCCCATTAGCACTGTCCCAGCGAGCCGACTAGATAGATCTCTGGTATTGGTACTTGAATGGATGGAAAGCTTCGTGAACGAAATGGACAAACACTTTAGGTGTTTGAAAGAAGAGTTTTTCGGTCAATATTTGAAGGAGTGAATGTGGACGGCAGCTTTACGACGAGCTAAACGTGATAGAATTCATAAAAATGAGCTGACTAAGGTCGCGAGTTCTATTGACACTTCTAATCACAAATCACGATGTTAACCGCAACTTTGCCTACAACTTTCACCAAATTCAATTCCCACAAAATAGCCCCTGGACTTGAATATTCGTTTTGGCGTTGCATTTTTTCCAGAGCAAACGAGACTTTTACATACAAAAGCTACAGAGGACAAGATAGAAATTCAATTCCAAAACCGTATACTAATTTTATCCTTTCTGTGATAACGTAATTTTTTAAATGAAGTCTGCTGCATGCATGATCGTAAGCATCACTACCATTAAACTACCATTCCTTTTCGAAACGTTATTTCATAACGAATGTGTGTCACACAAAAGCAATGCTGTTAGAATAAATAGGTAAGGTATAAAGTGTGGAGGGTAGTGGTAGATGAAACATGGCTTTGATTACTTTAGGTGCAACCACGTATTTTTGATTGCATATATGAGCAAGTGCAAGTGATATGTATAGAGCACACCATGCACATTATATAGTGCGATGTTTAATAAATGTGTCAGTCAACTCCCCCCCATACACAAGGCGAACATTATGAAAGAAAACTCGATTGTGTGTTTATTGCATGTCATGTTTTTGTGGCTTTGCCTCTACCTCTGTTTACTAAATTCAGACGGCTACCGTACAATATATACATGTGTGTATGAAGTAGAATATCAAGGTAACACCCAGCACACAATATACAGCGTGAGTCGGATTAGATTGTGAGGAGGGCCATTCACCGATGGGTAAATCGATTTGGAATCATAAAGTCGTACAATTTAAAATTCAATACTCTTACGTTAGTGACAAACTGTCGGGACATTTTTTCCAAGTGGAAGTGGACCTATGGGCTAGCACTCGTCGAGTGTGGTATCGTTAGATCCGCATTAAGCCCTGATCCTAGATGCACGCTTAAAAGCGACAAAGTCTGCTACTGGGCAGTTGCAAGTGAAAAACTGACGGGACATTCTTAATGTACGTTTTGAGTATGACTTCAGCTTTAGCAAAGGATCGACAATAACAAGATTTTTTGTTAGGATTGTCATGACGTTTGTAACACTTCGAGTTGGGGCCTGGGAGTTTGCGCATATCATTTTGGCATGCTTATAGATGACAAATTTAAAATAAA
>JANTFA010159983.1:0-10433 GCA_026413405.1 Phytosciara flavipes
CTTCCTTTTCATGTTGCAGAAAAACTTCATACGTTGGACCTTCGCCTTCAAACAAATGTCCGTTGATGTCCTTGTCAAATTCATGCAATCCGACGGAAACATTCTTGCCTTGACGCATTTTCAGCAGAACCGTATCCGAATTTTTGGCTAACATCACGTCCCGAACGTCACCGTCACGAACAGCCGCTTCCAATTTGGCTGGGAACACCAAATTGCACTTTCGTTCACCAACTTGATAGACAAAATCTTCGCCGTTGGTTATCTCTTTGGAGTTTAGCAAATCGATGAGTCCTTTTTGTAGTTCATCTGTCTCGTCGAATGCGGGGAAAATGTAGCGGTAGTCGGCCAACACCACATGCTTCCGTTTGCCATAGTTTACGTCTAGATGGATTGAATTTTGGTTATAGTTTTTGCAAGTTTCTTGAGTGTTTGTACGGGCTAGCTCATCGGATTGATCTTTTTTTGCAACAAATTTTTTTCTTCCTTCAGGGGCTGTTCATAAATGACGTCACGCTATTTTAGATACTTTTTCTACACTCTCCTCCTAGTCGTCATGTAAAAAGAGTCGAAATTGTACTAAAATTAAGGCTTGGAATGACCTGATGACTCAAGTCAGATCAGGCAATTTTATGAAGGCAAACTTGACATGAGGGAAATTCAGGTCAGGTCCAAATTGATTGATTCAGGTTCAAGTCAAAACAGATTTCATGTTGAGGCAAAACCTGATCTCTTCCGAGCTTTACCCATATTGGTTAGGATCGTTACGTTTTATTGAATTCCCTTGAACTCCACTCACTTCCCCTTTTATGAACGACCTCTTATTGAATCAATCGAAGGAAGAAAATTAGTTTAGTAAAGAAAAATGAAAACTCGAACGCTAGCCCCACCATTACTCAAAAAACAAGAAAAACTCCTCTCCTGTACCTGGATAGTGATGCGGTTGTCCATTTTCCTTCGAACTGGTAATTTTACATTTTGCTTTATTCGAAAATGTTGTCAATATAACCGGTATGTAATGATGCGACGGCAGACCGTATGCCCTACCAGTAATCCGACAGAATCGTTTCGCATCAGCTGGCGATATTGGTGCAAGCAGTGGAAAATAGTTGGGTTTTGGCAAACCACGAGACTTGCCAGTAATTCGACAGAATGACATATTTGTTTATAAATGTAATGCTGGGCAGGCTATTTTAAACAATTGTGAATGCGAAGAAGACGAAGAGGAAGAACCCAAAAAAAACAACTTTCACTCAATTCCAAATGTAATTGTACAACAGCGGACGATAGTGACGAAGTGATCGATTCTGAGTTTATAAATATCGAATCAAAATATCCGTGTTGCGGTTTGAATCCGAATCCGATTAATTTTATATGTGCGAGCACTCTATGTAATGTTGACGGTTATCGGTTCTCGAAACGTTTTGTTGCTTGTACACTGATCAGATGCACTTTCAGTTTCACATTTCTATTTACGTAGCGGATTATTGCGACCATTTCTCGTGTGGTTCATTGAAAAATAATTCACTTTTCTATATGGTCTCGGGGTCTCGGGGATAATAAGGAAATCTCTCGTTATACTCCAATTTCAAACACGCATATTTTACACAATACACTTCTATGCCCACCATAAATTAGCTAATATGTTCCCGTTCATTATAACGTGAAATGTTCTCCAGAGGAGGCTAAAAATAACATTTTTAGAAATTCACGTGCACATGGTGATGTGTTCCATTGAATGCACTTTATGGTGAATTTAATGTGACTATTAAGATTTCGAAATCTATCCGGAATGTTTGGTTTGTTGCACACATAAGACCTCGGTTCTTTCTTCCGTTTGAAAGATTTGGTTGTTTAGATTTTGGGAATTTTTTTTGAGTTTCTAATAAATCATCACCCGAATCAATACTGTTTTACTGATCACAACACAACTAAAAAATTCAAATTCTTTTTTCGCTCACAACGATTTCAATTTACACCAAAAGGCAAAAGTAGTTCAACTGTCGGTTTATTTCTTTCAATAGCAAAAATTATAATTTTCGTTCGCTGCTTAAATCACCTATAAGAAAATACGCGGTGCGTAATACCGAACGGAAAAAATTCAATTAACCGTCGCGAATTGTAAGGCATGAAATGAATTAACAAATTTTTACTTTATACAAAATTTATGATGAACCGAGATCATCTTGAATTTTTCCTCCGACCCGATTCACACCGAATTCTACGTAAGACTGACTAAGATGATTTTCTTGCGGGCCGTGTAATGATCATCATCTCTGTACGGTTAATTTTCTCAATACGAAAAACTTTTTGTACTATTTTCAAGAAGTAGAAAAAAATAAGGTTTCGTTACACTAAAAGGAAAACGATGGCATCTCTATATATCTACACAAATTGAGCACACGAGAAAATTTTGTTTTTCTAAATTCATTTTTCATGAAGAAGAAAGGAAACGAAAAATTGAAATTGTTGAACGGTGTGTATAGACCGTCAGAATCGCACGGTGTGCGTTTAGGTGAGTATCGTTAAGTAATAAAGGTGTGTGTTAATTGACGTGAAAGAAATGAGTTGTAGAATGCGCGCAGGTTCAAGTAGACGTATAATAAGCAATGGAAATTTTAGTATGGGGTCACGCGTCAAGTCAGCTCTCTACGTATGCATTTAGAAAATCGGATTTAAAGTTAAACTGAAACGAAGAGTAAATAAGCAAACTGTCAATCAAATAACGAGGGAAATGAAATTGGGATTGTTGCTCTTGGTACAGGTTATATCAGAGGAATTTCGCTTAATGGAACAATTGGTTATGAAAATATAAAAATATTAACAACTCTGGGTTAATAAACCGAAGTTCATTTACCCGATATTCAGATATGATAGATTTTCAATTTAACAAATGACAAACAAGCGTACAACGATTACAATCTTTTACTTCATGAGCTAAACCATTCGTTTCACTATACAATCGGATGTCATCTCTCATTCTTGTCACTTCTGTTCATAACTACAGACGGGTGGGGAGGGAGATTCTGAAAAAAGTAGACACGGCATTCTCAATGTATATTAGATAACGGTGGACAAGGTATGTGAGGTATGGGTCTGAAAATATCGAAAAGCAGTGGACGTCATTTATTGACCATCCATAAATCCGGTCCACAGTATGAAGAAAGTAGTACAAAATGGGACAATATCAAGAGGGGAAAGGGGGTCATTTCGCCGATAGAACGACCTTCGAATTTCATAAAATAATAATTGAAATTTCGAGAAAAAAAAATTAGGAATGAGGAAAAATTAGGAAGTTGCTAAGCTGTTATAAATCATTTGGTATTTCACTACATAACACTGCATTAAGAGATTTTTTCGTATAAATTTTCTCGTTCTATTGTGTTCCAATTAGCTTCGTATGTAAACGCTAAATAATGATAAAAAGACCAATCTATCACGACAAAACCAACCTTAAACCGAAACGGCTAGTTGCTGGCTGGTATTAATGACGATGACGTGGAGTTGTGAAATAGTATACCATCTAAAACTACCAGTACCCAGATGAGGTTCCATGAAGGTTGATCTAAGAAAAGTCTCACCTATTCCGAGCTTTTTCAAGATCATATTTCGTTCATCACGAGACAGGTCATGGAATTAGTCATATATGCAGCATGTTTTTTTATTCTTTCTCCCTGGCTCTAATGACCCCAACGCTTATCTTTTTGTAATCTTGGCATCAATAGGAGGTATCGCACGTCCAGATTGGTTTAAATTTGGATGAGATATTGCCTTTCGATACTGAAATGATGAATTTTGCCAATCTTTGTTTCTTTGTGTCAAAAATCTATTTCGAAAACAGCACAAGCTTTTTTAATAACATATTGGGAGTATACCTGGGAGTGTAATTCTAAGACATTTGGAAAAGATTGGGGGTCAGTGATCTCGTTTGAGAGCTAGAAGCACCTAAATTTTCCAAAGTAACCCCGTAAATTGAAGACTCATTGGAGTTTTTATGAGTTCATTTCTGAACGTTTGGTGTTATTGGGGTGGTGATAGGTCAATTTTTAAAATACGTGATCCATCTTTTTCCTCAAGCAAGAACTAATTTTTGAAGTTTTTGCATTGGACGTTCGGAATGTTCGGATGATGATCGGTCAGTTTCTAGAATAGTACATGGTGTACCTCCTTCCTTTAGCAAAAACACAGAGTTTTTGAAATTCTATTTTTGATGTTTTAGAAGAGTTAAGTTAAGAAGAGTTAAATCAATTTCTACTTCTTACAAAAGAGATGATATCAGACAAAAACCTCTTGAAAGAGGAAAAAGTGACGCAAGTCCTTTACTTACAAAAGAAGTGATATCAGAAAGGATGACGCTTGAACTTCCGACACCCAAAAATTTTACTTCTACCAATACTCTCCAGGCATGAGTGCAAACAAAGTCAGCTGCCAAATAGAGTACTCAATTGTATGAAATTTATCACCACTCTTTTTACAGTGCAAAATATTTGTATGGTACACTGTCCACTTTCAGTACCCTATTTAGATGACCACTCATGCCTGGAGAGTATTGCTTCTACCTAAGAAAAATTGAGTCACAAATGGCAGATGACGATTTTTGTCGTGTTCCTAATTGAGAAGTTGATTTGTTAAAATTTAAAAGAAAATTAGAAATATTTTATCTAGTAACGTGACGCTACTCATCAAATCTGACAACAACTCAAACCAATTTCTTCACATTTTTTCGATAAAACTTTCGATTTTGAATGGCTCTGGAACAGACAAAGCAAGTGAAAATCTAAAAAATAGAGCTGACGAAATAAGTATGCAAAACTAAGAAATAGAAGAGTTACTTCACGAATGAAACCGACATCATCTGCCTATTGTGGCGCAATTTTTTTTAGGTAAAAGATAAGTTTCAAAGTTATCGGGTATCGGAACATCCTTTCTGATATCGCTACTTGGATCACTTCATCCTCTTTCAAGAACTTTTTGTCTGATTACCAGTTACTTATGTTATCTCCTCAGAATTTTACAAAACAGAACCACATATTTCCATTATAAATTCCGAAGTCTTAGAACGTAATGTGCGTAAATGATATGAGACGTACAATGAAAACAACAGAAAAACCAAATTATAGTTGTTGGTGCTTCAACTAGTGGACATATTTTGTGAGTTACAGAAGTGTATTATAGTGCAACGAAAAAGATTGATGGTCGAAGTGTTAAATTGTTTCTTTTTATTAAACATCTGTTCAGAAATAGTCTTTGCCTGATTAGACCCGTACCCGTACGACGTACGAGGGTCTCATGCCTTTACTCTTACGTTTGTAACACGTCGTTTTCGAACCCAGGAGTAAGGGCAAACCTTCTGGGGTCACCCCTAGATGCCGAATTAGTATTTCAAAAAAATGCAGTCTGTCGGTCTGTCAGTCATCACGATAACTTGAGTAAAACGGAAGCAATCTTGATGGGACTTTTTTTCCTCGATTTTTTATCGAAGAAACCATGCTAAGTTCGAAGATGAGCAAAATTGGTCGAGCCGATCCAAAGTTATGGTCGAAATAGTGCTATTTTCGAGGTCTTGTCGAGGTTCCTCGCATAAATTACCGGCGATTACACCAATCCCTGAGAAAAAAATTTGTCAAAACCGGATCTTGGGCTCGGAATTTAGAGTCCATAAAGTGGGCCTAATTTGAGCTACTCGTACAGTGAAGGTTAAGTTTTTTGTCGATATCTCGAGTAAATTTCTTCGGATTTTCATGATATTTCTTTTGTCTGAAAGGTAAAGAGGACCGTAAAGTGGTAATACTATAATACTGTAATACAGCCGCCATTTTGGATTTTAGTGTTTTTTTGTCTATGTTTCAAGTAAATGTCACCTGACTTTGATGAATTTTTCCATAGAGTTCAGTTTATAAATGACACTTCGAACGGGGCTTTCGAAATCGCTGACAGCAATTTTAACAAGGAATGCGTTTGAATAAAATGATTTAAAGATAGCGTTACATATGTTTTCGATGCTTCGTTTGTTTCCAGCATAAAACAAGTCAAAATTCTTTAATTGAACAATTGAAGTACAATCTATGGATTGTACTAAACCGTTCTTACATAATTCCAAACTGACATGTTTCATTCATTAATTTCGATTACGAACCACTTTCAGATTCTATAAAAATGTTGACCATAATCGCAATTGTGGTTTGTTCTATCACAATTGCTTCTGGTGCATGTACATGGCATTTAGAACAGAATGTCGAAACAAACAGACCATGTCGAGTGGCACTTGGAAGTTTTGTATTCCAAAGTGACGGAAATGCTGTGATCTACGACAATAATGGCCATGTGTTGTGGGAAACAGAAACAACGGGAAGAGGTCATACATTCAGGTTCCAAGATGACGGCAATTTAGTGATTAGAGATAGAACTCACAACCCTTTATGGTCAAGTAAGACGCATATCCAGGGAGGAGAGCGTCTTGTGTTTCAAGACGATCGCAATCTGGTTTTAAATAACAATGGCAATAGAGCAATCTGGACGACATGGACAAATTTACATTATTAGTCGAAGATTGATCTAATTGTAACAAAAATTTTGAATAAACATTTATATGAAAGAAAATCAGAAGCGACCATTGGCAAGTCTGTGCAGCTGGTCGGGTCAATCCACTTTGAACTGAAAACCCTGAACTAAAAATAGACACAAAACAAATTATACCAAGAACAGAGGTGTTGGTCACCGTTCTTTTTCGGATTTTTTTCTTCTTCATTGTTCCAACCTTGAAGAAAACCTTTCAAGATTTCACAAACAGTAGAGCCACCGTTTATTATATTTTCTTTATGGAAATAATAAATTATTAAAATTGCCATCATCTCATATTATTTGGCCAACGTCCAAAGTTTAATAGCAAAAATGTAATATTCAAAACACACACACACAATACGCATGCTAGAAGAGAGGCAAGGCAGGTTGTTTTGGCTTATTCATTACCATTACAAATAATAATAACATAAACGTCAATTTTCCCTACGTTTTATTCAACACCATGAACACGCCGTTAAAATGCGTTTATTTTATAGCGTAAGTACGAATTTCTCTTGATATATTGTGCACTTTCGTGGTGGCTTCGCCCATTACATTGTCTGTAAAACAAATCATTTAAAGTAGAAAGTGGAGAATGAAAGGAAGACTCTTTGTGTGTCCATTCATTTCTTTCAACCGGGAAATTAAATTTCATTTAACGCCAAAAATGTGTTACACAAATTATCAGATGCGTTGCACATATGCGAGTTCTGAAAATTCTGATTTTAATAAAGAATCTCGGACACTATATTTGTGACACCTCTGTTTTCATTTCTCAAACATAAATAAGTTCCTTTCTTTCGAAACGTGGAAGCAGGTCATTTTTGGATTGGACTTTGCATTCATCTACTGTGATATGAGTCTGAAAATTGATGTAGATCATCATGTAGAACAATTTCGGTCAGACTTTTAGATTTAAACCAAGGCAACCTTGAACCTCATCGATTTGGTTAGTTCTCTGAAAATTGATTAGAATCAATGGTTCACCACAGATACAACTTTTCATTCGGAGTGGTCAAATTACGCAGTTTAATTGAGCAGTTTGTCTAAAGATGTGAAATACAACAAAACCGAAAAGCTTACATTGAAGAAATAGAATGAACAATATAGCGAACAACAGAAAAAATTGAGAACAATATACGGCAAACCATTTCACATTGTCATCAACGTTTTCACATCCGAGTTAATGCAATACAAGAGCTTTTGCTGAGCGTGCTATTTGCAGATCATTTTTTCTAGGAAGACAACCTAAGAAGCGAGAGGGCAACGAAGATCCAAGAAGTCAGGCCCGGCCTGGCTCTATGGGCGATGCCCGATGGGCTTTTTCGAGCCAGGCCGGTCCTGCAAGAAGTATTTGACAAGTGGAAAAATATTCTTAGAGATCATGTTTTAAGAGTCATAGAATCAAAGACTTTGTTCCTGCCATTTAGTAATCCACAAGCCCCATCGTCAGGCATAATGGAAACGGAAGCACTATGCTGAAATGCACCAGCTTCCCGAGACTGGAAATTGCGACAGAAACGTAAATCAATGGCAAGGGTCAAGGAACAAAAAACTCAAGTGCAAAATCTACACAACAGTAGTACGACCTAACCTCACCTAATGCTATGACTATGAATGAAAAGTTTGGCAGAGATCTGACAACAGCCGAGAGAGGAGTTCCGAGATTTTTAACGTTACGCTTTAATAACGCACCTTCACTGTTAAGTGTTATGGTATGTGGTGTGCTTGTAAACATGTAATTTGAATTGAAAAATTGACATAATGAATATGGTGCCGCATGTTCGTTGGCGTCACAAAGCTGTATCACATCCACAGTCATTATATTCGAGGCACTTTGAACATAACAGAAACTGTCGTCAACAATGAGCAAAATGAGCGGTTCTAATGCACTCCAGGCATGAGTGGTATTCTAAATAGAGTTACTGAAACTGGACAATAAACTATACAGATTTTCAAACTGTAAAAAATTGGGAAAAATGTTTCAAACCAAATAGTACCTTTATTTGGCAGCTGTGTCCGATCGCATTTTTGCTTGGAGTTGCTTTGCTGGTTTGATTAAGTCCATTCTCACGATAAAAACAATGTTGTACGAAAACCGTTTTGATAAAAATCCGTGAAGTGTGTAAAAGAGGAAGACCAAAGCATAGCCGGGCTAGCCAAATGCGACAACAGCAAGAGAGAAAGAGAAGAAGATGCGAACATGAGTTCCGTGACAGAATCTATGGATGTACATTCCGGCCATTCTTAAATGCTGACCCTTGAAAGTTGAAGTAACTCAGAATGGGAAAAAATTGGCAATTCTGACAAGAGCAATGTTTGCTTGGCCACAATTACGCTTGAGTTCCTATTGAATCTCCTATTTCACCCAAGGCTGAACCCAACGTTTTGCATGTGTGCATGGTTTCATTTACCAATTTTCACCACAAAACGAAAACATCAATTTATTAAACTATTTTCTAACACTAAGTTTTCAAAACTCAAACAAAAGGGACAGTTTATATGAAAAATGCTGTATTTTCTCCCTAGTGGAGAGAAAGTGCAGCACCTTTCTTACCAGTGCCAGCGGAATTCATCCCATCGTCAGGAAAAGTCAACTTTGACTCAGCTTATTGAGGGAACAAAATGAGACAAATCACGTGCCGAATCTACTACTACATCACTTTCCGCATGCATCTTTACGATCGGAAAAAAATGTTCTGGTAAGGGTATGTGTACCTTCTCTTTTGGTAAGATACCCTCAAGTATTGTATGAGAGATGGTCGGATTGAGGATATTTTCATTCCTCACTATAGATGTTATTTGAGGTGTCGGTGTCAAAGATATACCATCTCCCACGTGTGCTTTAACTTTCAAACAGTTTGGTGCAGGAAGTTGGCCGAAATTATGATTAGCCTCATTTGCCCGCTAAATTTTCTTTCATAAATTTCAAACTACGGAAAAATCATAGCTTGTTTCTGTCGTCCTTGTGATCTGACATCAAAGATTCGAAGAAATTATCCATGAAAGATTCCGACAACTTATAATTTCATACAACTCGATGATGGAAAGTCGGATAAATAACTTTGCGTATATCGGCTCTTTCATCTCATTTTATGAATGTTCTACATTAAAACATTTGTGTAAAATTTTTTTCATTTCTTCAGCGATGCAACTTAGCCGTGAAAAATATTTTAATAAATAAGCTGTTAACAGATGGCAGCATGCCATTTCTATATCATCCAACCCAAAACTCTGAACGTAATAATTGAGAGACGATGCGAAAATCTAACACAGCCTAAATCAACAATGTCGATTTTATTTCACTAGATAAATTCAAAATACTTATAACGATGCGCGGCGCCGCCAAATAAAAATTTCGGGTGATTTATAAGTTACACCAACATAATATTATTTTGTATACAGTAGAGTAGGTAGGTACAACATAGGGGCCATTCACAAATTATGTGCGCTCTACATGGGGGAGGGGAGGAGGTCCGACAAAAGCGTACGCTAGATACGTTTTTGAAATTTTCTCAATAATTTTGAGTGTGCTTAGCTTGTGAATGGCACCATAGATGTGCGAACTCTCTATCTTCAAATTTCAAATATTTTACGTATAAATAAATGTAACATCCGAACGATATCATACACAATATATAAATTAGCGAATTTTCCGAATTGTTTAGTCCGGTATGTTGTGTGCGTTCGGTGTGCGCGCTAGTATACAATTTGGATTGACAGATTGAATCTAATTAACATTTTTCACATTGACTTCGTATGTAATCATGGTGATGCAATCGTTTTAATTATGAAAATTTCTAAATTAACTCACCTGCAATTTGGACGTTTTTATGTCCTGTTTGAAGGTTTTACTCGATATTTCTGAGCCAAAC
>JANTFA010159994.1:0-10430 GCA_026413405.1 Phytosciara flavipes
CGTTCGAGATGGAAGGAAATCGGGGAGGCCTACATTCAGCAATGGATATAAAAAAAATGGACTCTGTTTAACAAAAATGTTTTATAACACCGTTCATAGGCTGAGAAAGAAGAAGAAATCCACTTGACACTTTTACAGAAATTGCACAATTCCCGCAACTCCCTGTGACTTCATAAACTATAGTTTCATTTCTCTAATATGTATACTCTTTCTATTCCACTCAAAAATTGGTGATTGGAAATTGGAATATTGATTTGATAAACAACTCTCTAGTATATGAAAACTGTAGGTTTCGAAGAAAACGAGATAGAACTGTGAAGACGTATGGAATGTGGACGACAATATTCAATTTCCGCGTGGAATGGCATTAGTAGAATTTAAAAATAGCTCAAAACTATCTTTTTGCTGCAGTGGCTCTTACTTACACAAATGCGTGCTACTGAAAGTCTGCAACAATAGACAAACTAAAATAATACAATTGTCTATCGTTGCGTGCCAGAACAA
Source organism: Phytosciara flavipes (assembly GCA_026413405.1). NCBI lineage: Eukaryota > Metazoa > Arthropoda > Insecta > Diptera > Sciaridae > Phytosciara > Phytosciara flavipes. The sequence continues at coordinate 505 of JANTFA010159994.1, forward strand.
GAAAGGTACGTTAACTTGTAAACTTGCCAGCGATACAAATCTATCGTAAAGTTGATTAAAAAGAAGCGTCTACGTAATTCTGTTGTTGTTTATCATTTTCGATGAAAATAAACAAAAAAAAACTTGTTGAAATGATAAATGGATGCGTTAATTGCGGTTTAATTTATGGAATTGATGCCATTTTCCCCCCGTTGTTCGGTAGTTTTGGGTACGAGTTTTTTCTTTATTGTAACTAACTAAAGTTGTAATTTTGATGTAGAATTTTTTTTGGATCAATTAATGGAAATAATTTATGACTTCGTATTTCATAAGTTTGTTTTAGATGTAAAAAGATAATCTATTAATGACAGAGTATATCATCAGGGTTTGTATTTTAAAATAGACATGAAAAGAGTGAATATTGAGACAGACAATTACCCTGTAGATAAATAATTGACTAAACAATTATTTATTCGACTCGTACGACACAAAATAAACGGGATAGTGTATTGGATTAGGAGTAAATCCAAAACATCCTCGTGAATGGAGAAACAATCTAATTTCATTTTCAATCAACATTCGAATTTCGTTAAGTTAGCTTCTAGTTAGCGAATGATTGTGAACTAGTGATCTTCTTGATCTCAGACATATATGTTTTAATAGCGGTCAACGGGTCAACCGAAATTATTCTGTAGTGAGAAAGAATAGCTTCTGAACGAGTCCACCGCGGCTCGCACATTTCTTAAGTTATGTGCATTTGGTTCACAAAACAACGACCGTTGAAGGATGTTAAAAGACCCGGATCGATTACAATGCCTCTAGAATCGTAAAACTGAGTAACATTTTTTGGAAAATAGACGTCATTTTTCAGGGATGTCATGAAAATCGGACACAACAGGACAAGGGGTTAGGAGGGGGTTTAAAATTAACCAAAGGTATCGGACGTCATTTATGAATGGTCCCTAACTGTGAAGCCATGATGATGCATCTTTCGCCAAAAATGTAGTAGACAACAAGATCTACATTTTTTCTTCGTTTTGTCGAAAACTCCCCATTATGGCTTCACGGTTAAGAGCCGATTTTAAAAATATCTTGGCCAAAAAATGTTACTCAGTCTTACGATTCTTTGTAAAAACGAGAAAAGACCGTAGCAGACGCTGCGACGGAGCCCCGTACGATACCGTATACCTATTGCACGTAGGCCTACGATCCCGTATGTCTATCTCAAGTAGCCCTTGTATCTTAAACTATAATGTGACCGCATATGTATCTAGTACAAAAAGTTGTATGAAACATAGCCGAGTGTAAATCTCGCGCATAGCGCGATTCTAAATAGCCGCACGAAGTACGTTCTCGAAAAGTTCATAGAAGCCGTCCTAGTCTAAACCAAGACCCGTAGTTTATTATTTTTAACCAAGACAATTGAAAAAAAAATAAATGAAAAAAATGTCGGAACCGGGAGTTCAACCCAGATCACCTCGTCTGAAAGCTACCAATGCTAACCATTTGACCACCAATTCATGTAATATTAAATGGAAATCAACATATCGTCATCTACACATGTCTTTTCTTCAAACAATCTCTTCATACCGCCACATTTTTAATTGGAATAAAGTAATTCTACGCTGCTTTAAAGCAGAACACGAATGTTTTTATTAAAAAAAACCGACCATAATTAGATTGCATTTACTTGAGAAATTACCAAAAACTCATCAAAATCCAAAATTACGGTTGGCGGACATTTTCTCAGGTTACCGGAAACATTTCTACCACTTAACAGCCATCATTACCTTCAAAACAAAAAAAAAAATCATGTAAATCGAATGAAATTTGCTCGAGATATCGACAAAAACACTCCACCTTCACTGTACGGCCGAGTAGCTCAACTGGAGCTCACTCTATGCCATAGAGTCTATGGCCTCTAACTTCCGACCCCAAGATCCAATTTTAACAAACTGTTTTTTCCTGGATTGGTGTAGTCAATACCTTTGATTTGAATCATCTACGACCATTCTCCGAGCAATACCGCCGGTAATATATGCGAGAAACCTCCACTTTACCTCGAAAATAGCACTTTTCACCACTATTTCGACGATATCTTTGGATCGGCTCGACCGATTTCGCTCATCTTCGAACTTGACCTCACTTTTTGGATAACAAATCGACGAGAAAAGGTCCCATCAAGATTGCTCTCGATTTACTCAAGTTATCGCGAACAGGGACAGACACACGGACACACAGACATTTTTTTATTTTAAATTCGTCATCTGTAGGCATGCCAAAATGATATGCACAAACTCCCAGGCCACTACTCGACGTGTTACAAACGTCATAACAATCCTAATAGCCCCTTCGTACGGGGCTAAAAACTTTGTCACTTTGACAAGGTGACCTGAAAGCTGCAAATAATTGAAAAATCACAGGTGCAATGCAGAAACTTCTTCGTATTGAACACTAATCATTTTCATTTTACCTTCGAGATGAAACCCGAAACAATCTTTGAGAAGGTTTCGAATACTGATTTATTTTTTATGAATATTGTGAATACTTTATTCACATTTGCAAATGTTTTCCACATATTATCCAGGGTCCGTGCGAGTCTTCCATCATTAACGTAACGGCATTCCAGCTTGTGCCAAATGAACAATTTTGATTTAAATGCGTAAAACATCCAAACTTGACGATGAAAGTATATGTGATTAAAATCTTATCTCAAATATTTGTAGCAAACAAGAACTAAAAAGTTTTAACGAAGTTTATTATCAATGACATTCATCACATAACTCAATTCTAAATTATAGATTATTTATGTCATTCAGTTTATTCCTTTGCAGCATGATGTATGTATGTATAGATACGAGATGAAGAGATATATCAAAACTGAGTAAGGAGAAGACTAAAATGTGGATGAGATGCTATTCACCCGTAAAATCCTCTACCTTCCTTTTTTTCTTTCTTTTTTATATATCGTGGAATCCACGACGTGGATTTGATGTATATTTCCCAATACACTTGACGACGCCATTTTTTGTACATTTTTTTTTTGTATATCTGCCATTGAACATAACTTAAAAAAAGAATTTTCTCTCGAATCCCACCTCGAAAAATACATTTTTTTCGCGTATAAATCAGAGGGTGAAAAAAATAATACAAAGAGAGGGTGGAAATGAAATCCCGGATTCAACACCCTCTCACATAAAATTTTTTTTGTGTGTGGATTTAAAATTTGTGTAAGTTCATCGTGTATGTATAAATATAAAAAAAAGTTTCTGACATTTTTTTTCCTTCTTCGTCTTTTTTGCTAGCCCCGTACGGAGGACTAAGTATAACCATGTCGTCTGTGCCATACAACATTTTTTTAGGTCGGCAACGGCAATTATAAATTTCTAGCCGATCACTTTTTGATGATGGTAAAAATGGATTTTTGTCCGGTTCATTTTTAGAAACGGCTTGTAATTAGAGCACTGCGCCAGCCAGCCACGCCGAAGCCGCCGCCGAAAAAACGTGTCAGCCGAAGCCGCCGCTGACACCCCTCTCAGCCGCTTCAGCCGATGTAAAAATCGGCGGCGGAACTCGGCTTGAAAAGTTAGCTAGAATTTGAATTATATTACAACTTTTCGTTTGTGATTTCATCCACTAGCTTGAGAAGCTGTATACAATTAGGATTTTGTTCGTATTGTTGCCTAAAATCATCCGTAGATTCGGTCACGTGTGTTTAAATAAGAATTCTAGATCTACGACTTGTATTTGCCTACTTGTTTAGCATACTTTCAAAGTCAAAATTTTCATCAAATTCAAAGTTTTTATATTCAGCCGGTTGAACCGGCTAGCCGCCATAGAGATCACACTCGCCAGCCGCCGAAATCTCTCGGCTGGGTCTCCGCCGCCAACTATGCCTCGACTGGCTGGCGCAGTGCTCTACTAGTAATTAGAAATTTCGGTCGATCAAATATTGGTTGGTAATTGTGAATTTTTGGTCTAGCGCCTCATAATTTCCCATTTTTTAACGGTCATTTGGCTCCTTTTAAATGTATGAAAAATTATATGACTTCACCCCTGGAACTATATCTTTTTCCAGGTAAAATAAGATTTTGTACAACTGTCAAATTGAATGTTTATTGATCGACGTAAGTCATGCGGTGCTCTGGCACCTTTGCCTTCGCCATCTCGTTAGTTGGTGGAGTTTTTCTGATATGTAAATCCCTGAGTGTTGGGCTTCCATTTTGCTGCACTTTGCAAGAAAATTTTTAACGTTCTGGTTAAGAACGCAACGTTTTGAATCTACACGGAATTCTTCAATCAAATTGAATTTAATCTCAAATTCAATACAGTTGCCTGTGGAAAATTAATTTCACATCGTCAAGTTTTGGTCGGCAGTTTTTTTTCCTCTGTGTTAAAACCAGTTTGGCCAGCAATATTTGTGTCAGGAAAATTTGGTTGTGCGAGAATAAAGGAGACGGATGGCTGTTTTCCGGTGAGTCGTTGTTGTTCGCATTTTTGTTGGCGAAAGGATTTTTGCGTTGTTGTTAGTTTGAATTTTTTGTTTTTTGCTCGAATGTTTGGGCTTTCATAGCAGCTTTCCAATTTCTTGCATCAGTAGATGCCAATTTTCTAGTGAATTTTGCAACTCGTTCAACGTTCAAGATTCAAAGGGAAGGCATCAGTGGAAACGACTGACGAAGGTTAGACCACGCTAACGTGAGACCATCACTGACTGCCAAGGTCGAAACAGAAATTTTATCTTCGCTTCACGCTCTAATGATCATAACTCCAGAAACTCATTTTTCTATTTGAAATTGGGTTTTCCTTGACCGTGGTGTATGAAATTACGGTGTATATTTGGACAAAATCGAGGAAATCAACATCTTAACTCATTTATAAGGGGACCCGTACGAGTAGAGGACGGTATATAGTTAGGTTTCTACAGAACTGCCCTGCAATGTTTCTTGAAATCAGTTTATTTAAACTCATCCTTTGTTAAAATTGCTTACAGCAATTTCGAAAGCCCGAAGTCTTATTTATGACATGAGACCCTCGTACTTTGTACGGGTCTAAAAAGAAACTAGCATTCAGAATCTCAAGGTCAAATTGCGTAATCACAACAAAGTTCGATTGGAAGAAATCTGTTAATTCACCGTCATACTTATGAACCGGGCAGTCCAATAGCAAATGCGTCATCGTCGACTTCCACATTGGCACCTTGGGGTCGCTGACTCGGTTTAGGTTGTATCATTCCTTATGTCGAAGGGAGAATTCTTTGGATTTAGCCGAATGGTTGTTGAATTTAAACACAACACTATTGTAGCCAATGCTGTGTCATTTTTCTTTCCAGATTTCTTTTGGATTGAAGGCGCTCGTGTCAAGAATCCTTGCTGTGTTGACTGCTGGCTTGCGGGATTTAAGCCTTTCGATTTGTGGCAAATCGTGCTCCTTCCTCAATGGCACACGCCGTTGGTTCGCCAAAACTTTTCTATACAGAGCCAACAATCTTGTTTGCCGTCTGACTGGAGGTGGCTCTATATTGCTGAGTGCATGTAAGCATTCCATTATGAACCGAATCGATGAAAAGATTTTAAGATATCCTCAATTATCCACGGTAATGCCGACTTCTTATTCCCACTGCCAAATGGAGGCTTCTCCTATTTCTTTCCAGCATTTGTGACCTGCAGCTGCCACAATATGCCTGATACTCTCTTCTTGCTATTTTATGGTGTCAAAAAAACTTTCATTGTCAAATAGTCTTAGCGGATACTATGAGTTTTTGGAAAATCTAACATCCACGGAGATTTTGGAACAGACGTGAGAGCCGCCGAATTCAAGCCGTCCGGCTAGCCACAGCCGACACGGTCAGGCCAAGCAGCCGGTTTGAAAAGTAGGCTCGAGCCGGCTTGAGCTTTGACTTGAAGTATAACGCAAAGTTGAAGTTAAAAAACCAATTTAACAACAATTTGACGAAATCTTTAAATTTCTTATTCTGTAAAGTGAAATATATAAGTTCATGCAATACAAAATCGACAAAACGGAATAATTCATGTAAAAGAGCATGATTTTATTGACCAAGAAAAACTTTCTAGATATTTTTCTTCAAATTTCTTAAAATTTGTATGAAAAGTATTAATTTCCAGCCGAGCCGTTTTAAGCCGGCTTAAGCCGTATTTTTCAGTCGCCGATTTTTTTGCTTTTCCCATGGCTCTCACGTCTGCTTTGGAATATCGGACATAAGCTGATTATAAGGGGCCTGTCTGAGAACGGTAACTGTTCTCGGTGAATCATCAAAAAATAAATGAATTGTCAGAAAATTGCATCTTACTTCGTGGTGAAGGACTTCATTTTACATGACTTTATTTTCTTATAACATTACAATGACGTGCGGGTCACACATCACAGCAATCTGTGACGTCGTCGCAACTGATTTGTTCCTCATTTTCTATATTTGAAAAATTCAAATTTATTTTTTTGTAAAAAACATATAAAGAAAAATATGGATAAGGAATTCCAAATTATGTACACCTTAACCTACTGGATATTTTCTTCTTCTTATTTTTCAATTTTCGTCTTCGCGTTTTTCGAACACCACTGGACGCGATTTTGATTTGGCAGAGAGAAATTATTTCCAAATTGCAAATGTAAATTTGTATATTTCACAATTTTTTTCTTTTCTTTAATCGTATTCTGATCGTGGTGGAAATTATAAAAATGAAAATTGGATTTTCAGGGATTTACAACAAAATGTAATTTTATCAGAGAGCGAAATTGTATTTCCTTCAAGTCTATTACAAAAATTTGCATGTCTTTCGGTGTGAAGAGACTTATAATTTTTTTTCTTTTTCTGAATTATATGGTCGATTTGTCAGAGTTTTCAACGGAAAGCATGCAGACTAAATAAAGGTAAATTTAAAGTAATTGACAATACTTAAAGTGTTAGCAGTCATGCGGCTAATTTTTAATGTTTTGCACGAAGACAATGGTGCAAAACATTGAATAATTTTAATGTTTTGCTCTATTGTCTTCGTGCAAAACATTAAAGATTTATGTTTCACACTCACATATATGCAGTCTGAATGAGATGTATCCTAAAAATGTTAGTCAAACATTGCGAGTTAATTCGCGAAAATTTCGAACAGTCAGTGTGCAAACCATCACCGATCCTAATGAGTAAGGGTCAAACGAATACCATTTTCATCTTGTGAAACTTGTGGAACTACTTTTTTGTTGAAACTTTGCGGTTGGACCGCAGTGGCTCTGAGAAAAATAGTTCCAATGGCGGCTGTCCAGCTAGTCCAGCCGGGGTCAGTAGTGAAAAACCTCGAAAATGTGAAATTTTTTGAAGAGCTCTTCTCTCTGTGTGACAGAGGGGACAGATAGCAGGAAGCTCCAAGCCGGAGTTTTGTGGTTGGCATTAAACACTTGTCATTGCTACACCACATGGTCATGACCAAACGTCACAGAAAAAAGTGGAGTTGATCTTTGAAAATTCATCTCAACACATGAAAATTGAGAAATTCGACGAAATTTGACTTAAAGTATTTAAAAAAGAATAAAAAACACCAACTCAAAATAAATCAATGAAAAGTGAGGACGGGATTTATGAATGGTCTCTCGATGCCAGCTACGAAACTCCGGCTTGGAGCCAGTGCCGGACTGGCCCTATGGGCGTTCGGGCGATTCCCGAAGGGCCTTTTGATTTTTGTATGGATAAAGAACCACGAAGGGCCTTTAGAAAAATCTGTCCATACAACGCCCGAAGGGCTTTTTTGAGCCAGTCCGGCACTGCTTGGAGCTACCTTTCTCCTCTATCGCCCAGAGCCCTTCATAATTTCGAGATTCTTCACTTGTAACCCGGACCCAAGCTGGACTTGCTGAACAGCCACCAATGGTATTATACACTGTGTGTCTTATTGATCCTCACAATCGAGCTTAATATATGGCATTAATAGAATTTATTTTGTTAGAGCTATTAGTCAAAAACTGTTTTCGCGACCCAATCGAGTCCACAGGAAATAGGGATTGGTTTCAGCCCTTACTCAATAGGATCGGTGATTGCTTGAATCTCGATTCCATAAAGTTGTTCGAAGTTTTCGCGAATTCACTCTTACGGAATGGATCATAGTCTCGCCAAAGACGCTGCAAATGTGTTTTTCCGCCTTTGAAGAATGCAAGAATGGTTATTTTCGCACCTGAATCGCGAACACTCGAACATGAGCTCGAACAACCTTCCTGCCAATTAGTTTGAAAAATAAAATGAAATTTAATTATCTGCCAATAAATTTTCGGTGAATATTTATGTTCAACGGCTGTCGATCGTCAGATCGAATTGTTGCACACACAAGAACGGAACGAATGAAGGAAGGAAAAAAACATTAATTAATATTTACATGTGTCCCCAAGAAACCAGCAGGTAATGTCATACTGAAAAGACTAATAAAAACGGCAGCAAAATTGTTTTCTTCTTCTTTCTTTTTCTTTGAATTTATATGCGAGCTCGTTATTCAATTCTTTCAATAAATTCTTCCATTTCTTCCGGGCTTGTTTCTTGCAATAATATCAAAATTTGCATATCAATCGATTATTGGCCACGCACCTTGTATTGAGATGCGAACAATTTATTACATTTTATAATGTAGTATACAACAATTGTACGCACTCAGGCTGATGGATTCGAACGTGCGGTGTTGAAATTACATGTTAACCGATTTTTCTTTGCTTGAAGTGAATGGCATTCTGAATGTAAAGCATAGGTACACCTTATAATAACGTATGTACCTCTCTGCACGTAAGAATGGCCAGAGAAATTGTAAAAAAATTATTCTCAATATTTTTTCATTTTCGTTTCGTGACAAACATTGAGTTGGAATAGAGAAGGAACGAAATCCAAGCGATACGGCTTGTTCGGTACCATAAAATGATTCCTTTGACATCACATAGAATTGATTTATACGTTTCCTTCTTTTTATTTTGTTTTGTTATTAATTCAATTACAAAATGTGACCGTGAATGGTTATGCAAATTTTTGCTAAATACATTTCTTTACGTGGTGGTTACTGGAAGAAATCAATAGAAATTTCCTCCTATTTCCGGAGAGACGTTCCTCAGTTTGATACTATAAGGGGAAAGGAGCGCTGCTATTTGCATTGCAAGTTTTACCTGTTTTAGAAACTTGTTAGTTCCGTTCAATTTAATGTGCCGCTCAGAACAACAAGCAAACGTTTGTTTATGTCTACACGCCTAGAAATTCCCCCTCGACACGAAAATTTTGTTCGTTTGCATGTAACTATTAATTGACTATCTTAGCCGTAGTAGCATTCAATGGTAGTATAGAAGTCGATTCGGCATCCGATAAGCTATCCGACGAAAACCCGCACTAACGGGGGTGAGGCGACGTCAGTTCAGTCAGCTTCCAAAACATGTGATATCATTTCTGGTGACGTATTCTGTGTCTGTACGCAATAATTTTAAATCAGAAAATTTTGATTCCAAAAAACGAAAATTTTGCCCAGAAAATTTCGTCACAAGTGGCAGATGCTTCGGCCTGTTTGTATGTGGTGGCTCGCCTAAATAGCTAATTCTTAATTCTTAATAACCAAGTCCTCAATGTCTCACCAAGTCCTCAACGTCTCACCAAGTTTTCAATGTCTCAAATGCTCATCTCAATGTATGAAAAAGTCCTCAATGTCTCACGAAATCTTCACAATATCTCACAGACTATTCTCAATGTCTCATTTAAGTCTAACAAAATCCTCATTGCCTCACGAAAGTCTCGTTTAGGCCTCACAACTTCCTCATGTCTCACGAGAAAACTCAAAATAATCCTCACTGAAGTCCTCATGTCTCACAAAAGTCTCAAGACCACACGATGTCTCACGAGTTCACAGCGCTACAAATGTCTCAATCATGTCTCAAAGTGTCGAAAAGAGATATCTCACTCCCATATTAAAACTTGTGAGGAT